>APFE031587959.1:75380-182848 GCA_000404065.3 Pinus taeda | reverse complement strand
GCAACATACTGTTCCATACACTCCACAACAAAATGGTGTAGCTGAAAGGAAAAATCGCACCTTAAAGGGAATGGCTAATTGTATGCTGCAATCTAAAGGACTCAGTCTTAGTTTTTGGGCCGAGGCAATTAATTGTACAAATTATATAATAAATCGCACTCCTACTAAGGTTCTAAAGAATATCACTCCAAAAGAAGCTTGGAGTTCCATTAAACCAGATGTAAGTCACTTTCGTATTTTTGGAAGTGAACATGGGCCCATATTCCAGATGAAAAGCATAAAGCTTTAGAACCTAAGAGTGAGAAATGTACTTTTGTTGGATATTCTGAAGATGTAAAAGGTTATAGACTTATTCCATTTAAGCCCAAAAATGTTATCATTAGAAGAGATGTAAAATTTGATGAAAATAAATCGGCCTGCGAGCCTAGTCCGGCGGATGTGCCACCTCTTCCTATCTCTTCTACTTTTGAAAACATTTCTTCTTCAGATGATGAAAGTGAGGATGACAATCCTCCCCCACCTTCTCAGGATCCTCAACTTCCAAGATGGGTCCGTGCTACTCGGGATGCAGCAGGTGATCTTGCCGGTGATCCTACAGATCAGCGACGTACACGTTCTCAGTTTTAAAGAGCCTCTTCTTTACTGGCTCAAGCTCCAGTAAATCATGATCCTGACACTTTTGCAGAAGCTTCAGGCCATCCACATTGGGAAGCAGCTATGAATGAAGAATATCATTCATTGTTGGCAAATGATACATGGGATCTTGTTCCTCTACCAAAGGGACGCAAACTTGTTAGATGTAAATGGGTTTACAGAACCAAGTATGGACCAGATGGGAAAGTTGATAAACATAAAGCTCATCTTGTTGCTAAGGGCTTTTCACAGGTTGAAGGCATTGACTACACTGAAACCTTCTCCCCTGTTGCCAAAATGAACTCTATCCGCCTTGTTCTTTCCCTTGCTGCCTCTTTAAAATGGGAAGTCCATCAGATGGATGTTAAATCTGCCTTCTTGCATGGGGACTTGCATGAAGAAATCTATATGGAACAACCCATTGGCTTCATCCAAACAGACTCCAGCCTTGTATGTCGACTTAAGAAATCTCTTTATGGTCTCAAGCAAGCTCCTCGGTCTTGGTATGCCAAAATGGATAGCTATCTTTTAGAATCTGGCTTTTCTAGGTGTTATTCTGACAATACTGTCTACACCAAGAAAGTGGGAACTCTCTTATCATCCTTGTTCTTTATGTTGATGATCTCATTCTTACTGGTAGTGATCCCAACCTTATAAACCATGTGAAGTCCAGCCTTAAAAAGAAATTTGAAATGACAGACTTAGGACACTTACACTATTTTCTCGGTCTTCAAGTCTTGCAATCCAAGGAGGGTATTTCCCTTTCCCAGTCCAAGTATGCTTGTGATATTTTTCGTCATTTTCACATGGAAGATTGTAAGCCAGCTCCTTCTCCCTTTCAGTCTGGAGTCAAACTTTCAGTCTCTTGTACTTCTCCTGAAGTTGATGCTACCTTATACCGTCAACTTGTAGGAAAACTCTTGTATTTAACCTATACTCGTCAAGACCTTTCCTTTGCTGTTGGCCTTGTTGCTCGTTTTATGCAAAACCCCCGTGAAAGTCATTGAAAAGCAGCCAAAAGAATACTTCGTTATGTTCGAGGTACAGTACAGTTTGGGATTCATTACAGTGCCAAAGCAGCTCCTCTCTTAGTTGGTTTCACTGATTCTGATTGGGCTGGTGACCCGGATGATCGGAAGTCTACTACCGGTTATGTATTCACTCTTGGTTCAGCACCTATTACATGGGCTTGTAAGAAACAGGCTGCCATTTCTCTTTCGTCAGCAGAAGCAGAGTATCGTGGTGCCGTGGAAGCTAGTAAGGAAGCCTTGTGGCTTCGTCGGATCCTATCAGAATTTGGCTTTGAGCAGCAGCATCCAACCACACTTTGGTGTGATAATCAAAGTGCCATTCAGCTATGCAAAGATCCCGTCCAGCATCAGCGCAGCAAACACGTTGAACTACACATGCACTTCATCGGAAAACTCATACATGACCATGTTCTTGAAGTGCAATATTGTTCAACAGATGATCAGGTTGCAGACATCTTCACAAAGGCTCTCACAGAGGCGAAGTTCACTAAACTTCGATATATGCTTGGAGTTCAGGAAGTTGTCACTAAGGGGGGATAGGCTCTAGTGCCTCCTTCCTCCTCCTATTGTGTCATATTTGTAAATCCTTCAATCCTATCCCAAGTTGTTCTTAAGGGGGGATGTTAGGATATTCCGACACATAGGAATAGTTAAGTTCAACTTGGTCTAGTATAGAGTTAGGTATAGAGTTAGGTAAAGTGTGTTTCTTTACCGTTGTACATTTTGTAACTTACAATCCGACGGTCACGATATGTAGTGATCCGACGGTTCATTCTCTCCTCGGTATTACCGACACTTGATCCGTGGCTTGACACCCGATTGGTCCATGAATTCTATTTAAAGCGCATGGAGGGTCATTTGTAGGTTAACCGTGCATGAGAGAAGCTTATGTAAATTTTCATTCTTTTATTAATAAATTGCCTGTAGTAGCCACGTTGGCGCAGGCCGTGGACTGTTTCCTCTCTGAGGGTTTTAACCACGTCAAAATACTGGTGTATTGATCTGTGATCTATTTGTGAGCGGTGTCCTTTTGGTGTTCTGTCTGAGGAACTTACCCTGTAAATTCCTACACAAAGGATCGAAGGGTATAAAGGAGGAAGAAAATGTGGCCCTTGCATTGAAAGGGAAAGCAAAAGGTCCCAACCAGAGGGAGGGCTCGCAATGAGAGAAGAAAAAGAAGAAGGATCTATCCAAGATCAAGTTCTTCAGGTGTAGCAATTTTGGCCACTACAATACTCAGTGTCCTCAAAGGAAGAAGGACAAGAAGGAGAATCAAAGTCAAGAAGAAGCATTCGCAGAGATAGACCAGGTGTCCTCCAAACTGGAGGAACAATTCGCTTTGTATGTCATTATACCTTTAGGAGAGAGGTGGGGAGATATTTCTAGACTCCATAGTTGCATAGAGTTGGGAAGGGACCATAAAGGTAAGCATCAAATGATGTTTTCTCATGGATCACTACCCTTACAACATGGGCCCACAATATTTAGTAGCAGGAGGATCAGTGTCAGTTGGTGCAGTTAGTTCCAAAGTGACAGTTGCACTCAGATGTTGAGGAGCGCAAAGCAGTGTTGATAGTAGTGCAGGAGGCATAGTGCAGAGTCAACAACAGCACAAATTTCTTAGTGGACAATGCAAAGGCTAGTAGCATTCAGAGACTTAGGAGACAATTGCAACATCTAATCACAATTGATTCAATATTTTGGATACTTCTCAGTTACAGTAGTTGTAGTAGCAGCAACAAGAGTGAGAGGGAGTGTTAGATGGATTGCAGTGCAGATGTAGAGTCGGCAGGAGTAAATTGCAGTGTCAGCAGCAGCACAGATGCAGCATGGTTCGGCTACAGTCTATAGCAAATGAATCAGAGTTAGCGTAGTGGTTGATGGACAGTGGCAAGAAGCGACAGTTGTCAAACACCAGCAGTGTGGGAGGATGTTATGGAGACAGTTGGAGAACACCTTATTCGCTAAAAGGGAGTATTAGTTTTTGTAGCATCGGATGGTGTTCTAGTGTCAAACTTTGTGGAGAGGCTAAAACACATGAGTTCTCCAAAACTCAGAAATCATTTCTGGAAATTCCACCTAGAGATAGATCAATTAAATTAATTAACCATCATTTAAAATTTTCCAAATTCTAACTTTTTTTTGTGTGAGCTTGGCAGTACTTCGTTTTTCGATTAATTATATATATGCAGGTAACAAAAAATATATCTGGTGGCCTCAACCTGCATGAAGGAAACCAATTCTATTGGCCACTGATCAACATCATATGTCGTCCAAAATTTAAACAGTTTGAGAATATCCATCCATGCTAAATATACTATTATATCTATTGTATGCTTAATCCTTCAACTTTTAAAGTAAATGCTATCTGACATAAAACCAAAAAATTACTTTCTACTACTCTGCTTCAGTCATTAGATGACTGAATAGGGGTCGAGTCCTTTGCACTCAACCCGGGCACTTCATTTTGCATCAAGGTTTGAATTTGTTTTTCAATTCGACCAAAATGGAGGTTCTGATGATATTGTTGTACCTACACCCCCTGAGTCTCCTTTTGGATGTCCTTTAGGCTTGGTTCCTCTTAACAAGCTTTCATTGGTTCTTCCCGGTCCCTATGTGTTGTCATGGCCCAAGACCGTTGGACTGTCTGTCTAAACATTGTTTTCCGGCCTTTGGTGTGCCCCGAATCTATGAGCAGGGGCTCCCATTCCTCTGTTGGAAGCACTTATGTCACAGCCTTGGCGTTTAGCTCTGCCTCCCATGTTGAAATTATGGATTTTACCTGAGATAGAGTTCCTCCATGGTATGCATGCATTAGGTTATGAATGCTTTCCTCTCTAGTTTTCTTGCCACTTTTTCGCGGGGTCTTGCTCGCTGAAGCCATCGGCACCTTCAATTTGTTTTTTGTCCGTTTTTGGGCCCAATGACCCCCTTTTCTTCCCTGCCTCGCTTCCGTCTTCACCATTTTATTTTCCTTCTGAAATTCTTTCAGCCCCCACCCCTCTTGTTCTTTCCCTCTCCTGGTATGGAGCATCAGAGCCAGAGTGGCAGAAGAGTTAAATAAATATGTAAGGGTAGCATAAGTACAAACATTATAACATGTCAATATTTCATTCGTGGCCTTTAGCCTTTCCATGTAAATCACCTTTACAGAATAATGAATTCAAATTTGCAGGAGATGACCCGGGTACCCCCCAGTGCCTTCCCATCTTTCCTCATCCTTATTGTGTGCAACAGTAAGAGATTATCTTCTCTCCACCGCTTAATTCCCCCCTTGGGGTCGGCCAATTGGGTTCCAAGCTAAGGTCCAACAACACCCTGGGTTGCTGACAGGCAAGGTTTGGGGTGACCAAAACAAGAAATGTAGGAGTTTGGCTCGATTCTAGCTGCATTTGAAGGCCCACGGGAGTCGTGATGCCCCAACTCCTCCCTCCTACCCTTGAAGATTTTGACACGACCCTGGAATCCGTCTTGAACCAGAATGACGGAGAGAGATGTTAAGAGCCTACTCAGAGCACCCCCCGTGTAACGACCTGCAGTTCTGCCGACATGCGACCGCGACCGGGTGGAGAGCACGCGTGGGTGAGAGGCTGAACGAGCAGTAGGTTCGGTTAAAGGGCGAGCTCACGGCTTCATGTGCGATGTATTATGCGCATAAGGGAGAGGAGGGCAAGCTGTTTATAGGCGTGGGGAGCGGGTGGCTCAACCCACGGGCCGACCAACAAGTGTATGGAGCCGACAGAGGGTGAACACATTTGAAGGAAGGCCGACGCATATGTTATGGTGGCGTGTGGAGCGTTGGGCAAGTCGGCTGGGCAGCCAGACTTCGCCCTAACTTTGATATATATTGGGAGAGCGTTGGAGCTCATTCCAACACATTCGCTCATCGCATCTTCGCTCATGTAAAGGACTAAGGCGCAGGTCTAAAAGTGCGCAGAACTAAGGAGAAGAAAGCGCAGGTTGAGATGCACCCATTCTTGGGCAGAGCTACACGAAGAAGAATCGCTTGACTCGGTTATGGGTGAAGGGCGCGGGCTGGAGCGCCCGGCGGTTGGGTGAGGCATGCACGGTGTATGTGTGGCACCCGGTTTGTGCGAAAGTGTGCCCGACGGTGGAAACAGAGGAGCGCCCGATTTGTGCGAAGGTGCCCGACAGTGAAACGGAGGAGCACCCGATTTGTGCGAGGACTTGGCACAGGTGTCTTGGCGACTCGGGTGAGCGCCCGCCCGTCGTGCAAGTTTGCACGGTGACTTGGTGAAGTGTTGAGATTGTGAACGGAGGTGTGTCTAGGGCAGAGGCGCCCGTGTGTGGTGACTTGGAGGCGCGCCCAAGTTGGGCAAACAACACGATCTTGTGACGAGGTGAACGAAGGGTTGGTGAGTCGTGCGGAGGTGCCGATGAGCTGGGCAACCAAGTTTGCCGAAGTTGTGAAAATTGGCTAAGTGTAGCTTTGGGGTTTCCCAAGATTTAACTTGTACTTTGTAAAAGTGAAGATTGTATAATATATTGATTCGAGCAAACTCATTGCAGGGAGTTGCCCCTCCCTTTATATTGTTGTGCATTTCTCTTGTATAATGTTGCTGATAATGAATGTGTATGGGTATTCATTAGTATAAAGGAACACAATAATAATACTTGGTTGCGAAACACAAACTAAGTAGGAAAAGTGGAATGTTAGGCATAGTCTACAATCGTAAGTATTGGTGAAAAGAAAACGATTGGTAGTGCCGCACCTCGCTATAAGCGGTTGAAAGACTACCGCAAGTGTAGGGGCATGACAGGTGATATCAGAGCAAGGTTGCTCGTGACGAAGTGACAGTGGACGCAGGTACTTGCAGGTGAAGGAAGTTGATTTCATATACAAGTGGAACAAGGGTTGGTTCATGGTTGCAGGGAACTTGGTGAAGCTGGGGAATGGTAAAACAGGTTTAGCAGGGGTGAAGCTTAGCGCTTGGGCCAAGTTGAACGACAAGGCATGGCAGGTTTGGAAGAATGCGAAGGGAAGCTCTTGCTTACCTTATACAGGTTGAAGCGGATGAAAGAAGAGAATCCTCGGATTCGAAAGGAACTTGAAGTCTTGGAAAGGAATGTTGAAGACGAACTTATTCAACTTGGTTGGACAATGGAGCATGATGAAGTTGTAGATTGTGTTGACAAGGAAGAGGAAGTTTTGATGATTGAGGATGTTGCAGATGTGAAAAGGATGGAGGATGAACTTGAGATTGATCAAGTTGGACCAGGATCGTGCAGTTTGCAGACATGGATGGATGAGGATACTCACATGGAGGAGCCTCATGATGACGATGAAGTAAGTATTGATACTTGTGTTTCACTTGAGCATTTGGTAGATGGACCATATGCAGGGAAGGGCAAAAGCAGTTTGCCGATGCTAGGGAGCATCTTAGCATGGGTGCCCATGATGAGACCGTGTATGGAGAAGCAAGGATTGTTGATTGTTGCAGGACTTGTTGGGGTTGTTTGTGACCTTATGGTAGAAGGTACAAAGGCCCGTGACAAGGGAGGAACATGATGATCGTTTCGAGTGAATGGGTCATGCTTTAGCTACTTTGGCTAAGTGCCCGGCATGACTCATGGACAGATTGGAGGGCACACTCTTGAGTATGATGATACTTGGGTGGACTTCTCATGGTCGAGACCAAGAGCAAGTCTTGGTGGAACCTTTAGTGGGGGAGCTATGATGAAAGGGACTCGCGATGATATGGTTGGGTGACCGAGTTCACTAGATCGAAGATTGTAGACTTGAATGAGGATGACCGATTGTTGTGATGGGTCTACTTGGTTGGACTACATGGGCAACTTAGTCATGGACATCAGGTTGGAGACATGGAGCATGGCAATCTTATGCAGGGACATTGTGCAAGAGCACTTGTAGAGATGTCACTTATGGGCATCCAATGAGGAGTGCCAAGGCATGGATGTTGTGCAGGTAGATTTGTTGGTGTGACATGGAGATGTTTTACTTATGAGCCGATGGAGAGGTTGTGCACTTATGTACAACAAGGCCATGGACTTGGATGGAGTTGTGAGTAGACTA
Organism: Pinus taeda; assembly: GCA_000404065.3. Classification (NCBI taxonomy): domain Eukaryota; kingdom Viridiplantae; phylum Streptophyta; class Pinopsida; order Pinales; family Pinaceae; genus Pinus; species Pinus taeda. The sequence continues at coordinate 175,129 of APFE031587959.1, read as the reverse complement.
TGGAGCATTCCTACTACATGGAGAGCTGAGGCATCTTGCAAAGACCTTTTGGCCGAGACTTGTATGCTTGCCGATATGTTTCTTGGAGATGACTCATGGAGCTCATGATGATATGGGGTTGTGACTTCCACGGGGGACTTCATATATGGTGGACTTGGAGGATCTTATGCATTGAGGCGTTGAGGTCAGAGACTTGATGCAGGATGGGGTGCATACTTTCAAGTACATGTATGGGAATGGCTTGAAAGAGTAACTTGATGTAGAGGATCGATATGAGACATGATGGAGACGGTGGTTCTAAATATGTTGCAGGGATGTTTGTAGTATGTGGAGGAGTTGACATCATGGATGAGATAGTTGTTATTGATCTTGGTGGATGGCTACCAGGATGGTATGTTGTTGAGGACGACAACGATTTCAGGTGGAGGAGGATGTAACGACCTGCAGTTCTGTCGACGTGCGACCGCGACCGGGTGGAGAGCGCGCGCGGGTGAGAGACTGAACGAGCAGCAGGTTCGGTTAAAGGGCGAGCTCACGGCTTCATGTGCGATGTATTATGCGCATAAGGGAGAGGAGGGCGAGCTGTTTATAGGCGTGGGGAGCAGGTGGCACGAAGAAGACTCGCTTGACTCGGTTATGGGTGAAGGGCGCGGGCTGGAGCACCCAGCAGTTGGGTGAGGCGTGCACAGTGTATGTGTGGCGCCTGGTTTGTGCGAAAGTGCGCCCGACGATGGAAACGAAGGAGCGCCCGGTTTGTGCGAAGGTTCCCGACAGTGAAACGGAGGAGCGCCCGGTTTGTGCGACGACTTGGCACGGGTGTCTTGGCGACTTAGGTGAGCACCCGCCCGTCGTGCAAGTGTGCACGGTGACTTGGTGAAGTGTTGAGATTGTGAACAGAGGTGTGTCTCGGGCAGAGGCGCCCGTGTGTGGCGACTTGGAGGCGCGCCCAAGTTGGGCAAACAACACGATCGTGCGACAAGGTGAACGAAGGGTTGGTGAGTCGTGCGGCGACCGTGCGGAGGTGCCGACGAGCTGGGAAACCGAGTTTGCCGAAGTTGTGAAAATTGGCTAAGTGTAAATTTGGGGTTTCCCAATATTTAACTTGTACTTTGTAAAAGTGAAGATTGTATAATATATTGATTCGGGCAGACTCATATTGCAGGGAGTTGCCCCTCCCTTTATACTGTTGTGCATTTCGCTTGTATAATGTTGTTGATAATGAATGTGTATGGGTATTCATTAGTATAAAGGAACACAATAATAATACATGGTTGCGAAACACAAACTAAGTAGGAAAAGTGGAATGTTAGGCGTAGTCTACAATCGTAAGTATTGGTGAAAAGAAAACGATTGGTAGTGTCGCACCTCGCTATAAGCGGTTGAAAGACTACCGCAGGTGTAGGGGCGTGACACCCCGGGTCGGACTTATGGGCCTCTACCCAACCATACTGCCATGTCCACCAGAGTTTATTTTCAATGGTGGAATTACCAACTGCACTGAGGTTCCAGTCCCCCACCTCCCTATTGATGCCCTACTGCTTCTCAGGATTACCCGGGAGCCATGTTGAGACCAGTTGGTCGAGATTACCACAATTATGGTTCCCCAACACCCCTTACCCCCTTGTATTTGCATGTCTCCCACTAACCAGAATGATCATATCTTCCACTTCCCATACCCCACTCACACCCCTCGCTAGTTCTAGAAACTACCATACTATCGCAAGCTCTCGGGGGAGCCTCGACCCCTTCTATATCCCAATCTGCAAGTTTTCACGATGGCCATTGCCAATTTCATTCCCCAAGATCCAAGATTCCCTCCTAACCCTCCATAAATCCCCTCTTTCCCCCACAACCTTCCATCCATTGCAGCAAATAAAAAACCAAACATTAACAGCAAAATACTGAACTAGAATTCTTGCAGTCTTCCATATATTGCAGCAAATAAAAAACCAGACATCAACAGTAAAAGATTGAACCAACATTTTCGTGAAACATTTGAAACCACCACCATTCGATGCCAGACCAATCTCCAATCTTGCAGCATTGATTCCATATCTAGACTTAGGTAGGCTTGAATTATGTGCCAGTCTCCTTCCAAATCGTTGAAGGTGAATTCCAAGTGCAGACGACAGTGCCTTCTCCCGCAGGCCTGTTTCTTCTCTCGGCTTCCAGTCTCGTCGCTTGTTGCCCACTTCCTCCTCTAGCGTTTACATGCACTAAACTCCCTTGCCACCTTTCTACCTTGAAAACTTTCCCACCTAACCTTTTTTTTTCCCAAAGCTCCCTCCACCTGCCTATCTCTCCTGATACCTCCTGTCGTGCTCGTGTGGGGTCCTTGGGTGGGCCACCCACGTACCCTGTCCATTTGTCCTTCTCCCATGTCAACGATCCCCTTCCATATACCCTCTCCCAACACACCCCGATTAGGGGCTTTCCAAATTCTAACTTAATAAAACTAGTTAATTAATATTATTTAACTAAGAAATGTGAGAATTCTCTATAAACTCACACGGATCGACTTGGAGATGATCTTAGCCGTTGATTAAGTTTAATCTTGGTCATTGAAGACTCAAGTTGAGATTATAAGAAGAGGTCTATGGGATGATGGAGAACGCACAGAGTGAGAGCCAGTAGTGCGAGTTCCTTGGCAGGTTGAGCCATCCAGCTTCAAAGGAAGAGAGTTCGAGCCAGAAGGGATGCAAAAGGGCAGAGGCAATGATTTTGGAGGATTTCAGTTCTAGAGAGTCAAGAGAGGAGGTCAAATAATTTCTCAAAGAGGCTGCACAAAGCCTTAAAGAGGCAATTCGATTTAGTTGAACTGGAGGTGGATTCAGTTGCCAAAGGCCAGGAATATTTCCAGAAGGCCAAGAGGATAGTTTCTAGAGCAGCAATAGGCAAAATAACTTGAGTCGCAATAGTTCTAGGTTGAACATGTGACAAGTTGCGTAGAGGTGACGCAGAAGCCAACACAAAGGGTTTGGATGACTTACTTGGAGTTGTCAGTTTGTGTCGGGATTGCTTGGAGAAGGGTGTAAATTTCCTTAGTTGATTTTGTCAATATTTCTCTCATATAGAAATGCCAATTTGACGTCATTTTATTGTACTCATAATTTCACTATTGCATAGTACTAAAAACCTTAGTTGTTGCACCAGTTTTCCCACATTGGGTTTTTTGGGGACAATTGTCCAAAAATAATTGTCATTTTATGTGTGTTTTAGCATATTTCTCGGTTTCCAACATGTTATATTTTATGTGGCATTTTTATGATGAAAATTGTAGTTGTGATTTTATTCGTTGTTTGTCGTACCAAAAAAACTACATAATTAAATTTACAGTTAGAAAATTAATTTCTAGTTATTGCAATAAAGTTAAAATTTTCACATAATCTTATTAAATGAAAAGGAAAATAATATTAATAATCCTCCAATAATAAAAATATTAGAAATATTAATAATATATATATATATTATATGGGGTAATCAAGTAACCTTGATATATTAAATTTAATAAATAATATAATCAATTAATATCATTAATAAGTAACTAATCTTATAAATAATAATAATTAATCTAGAAATGAAATGAAATGAGCAACTCCAAAATATCAAATCGAGACACGCAAAGCATCTGACCAGAAAACTAATTAAAAATAAATAGAGGAGGAAAGGAGACAATCAAGGAGAAAGGTAAGGAATCTATAGATGATTCAGGAGGAAGCAAATCAAGAAGAGAGGGCGAGAATCTAGTTCCTACTAATTTTCCAGCCATCAACCTTGTTAAGGTTGCCTGAATGTTTCTCGATCTCAATGGCCTCTTTGGGTTTTCTATGGCAAGGACTTTGGAGTTCTCAATGCAAATGTGGTGTTTAGTTTTCACTGAGTGCTCCTCTAGAGCAGAAGAACGAGGCTGGCTATCTTCGATGTCAACCACATGTCCCTGAATTTTCAACTCAATAGAACATTTTGTTTCACCCACATCCGAAGCCCCACACGAGCATGGGATTATGTACACACCCTTCATGCTTGAGGAGTCAATAGAATCCTTAACCGATCTAAGAAAACTGCAAATGGTGTTCTGAGGTTAGAAGGTAGTGAACACTTGATTCTTTCTTAAAATGTGAGCAATATTACCAAGGGTTCCCTATATAAAGGAAAGTTGGACACAAGAAACTCAATCATCAAGGCCTCAAGGCAATCCAAAAGGCCAGCAAGGGTCTTGGATCTAGGCACAATCATGATGATCTGGTTTCTTGTTTCCAGCGTCCCTTTATATAGGGAACCTCTTATAAAATTGCTCGAATTCCAAGAAAGAATTAAGTCTCTGCTACATTCTAACCTCTAAACACCATTTGTAGTTCTCTTAGATTGGTCAAAGATCTTGTTGACCCCTCAAGCATGAAGGGTGTGCACTTAATTCCATGCTCGAGTGGGGCTCCCTACGTGGGTAAAATAGTTTGTTCTATCTAGCTAAGAATTCAGGAACATGTGGTTTACATCAAGCCTAGTCGATTCCATTCTTTTACTCTAGCGAAGCACTCGGTGAAAACTAATCACCACATTTGCATTGAGAACTCTAGAGTCTTTTCCAGGATTGGTCACTACCATCATAGGAAACTCAAAGGGGCCATTGAGATTGAAAAACATTCACACACTCTTAGTAGAGATGATGGCTTGAAAATCAGTAAGATCTAGATTTTTGCCCTCTTCTCAATTTGCTTCCTCTTGAATCATCTTTGGATTCCCTAATCCCCTCCTTTCCTCTAGTTTTTTCTTTTTTTTTTTAATTAGTTTTCTGGTCAGGGAATTTGCATATAGTGTAGTAATATTTATAATATCTTTATTATTGGAGTATTATTAGTATTATTTTCCTTTTTGAAACAAGATTAATCATATTATTTTTTTTCCACAGAAAATTAAGGTAAGGCCAAACTAATCTAGCTTAACACTAAAGGCAAGAAGAATTCAACCCTAAATGCTCATATTATTTATTAATTTATTATTATAAGATATTTTATTTATATATTTAAATTCAATTTCATTTTATATAGATTTGAGTTTTTCCTCAAACTCCTTAATTCTTTTTATTATTATTAATCATATTGTAACATATATAGTTTTGGGTAACAGATTGTTATTATTTAATTATTTAGAGTTTATTACATTGTTATTTACTATTATTGTTATTATTTTATTATTATTATTTCTTTTTTCCTTTTTGTTGAGTTACCTTTTACATTTTTATTTGGGTTTTTGCCTTTTGAATTTCCTTCCTATTTATCCTATTGGTTTGATCGAATTTCTCATATTATTCCCTTGAAGATGAGCCACACTTGCTGGCTCAAAACGTCGATTCTAAAAACTCAATGTGATAGATCCAAAAAAATTCAAACAAAATTATTCACATTACAAAAGCCTACATCGATTCTAAAAACTCAATGTGAGGGATTTGGAGAAATTCAAACAAAATGATTCACATCACAAAAGTCTTAACTCGGAAATGATAAATTAACTTGCATTCACAAATAACAACCAATAAGGAATCAATTTCTTTTGATAAGAGGGAAGATGGCTCCGAACCCTAGCGATGGCAGAACCTAGGGTTTCTAATGACTGAACAGCGACTCTGCTCCGGCGTGTACACAGTGGACAGGGTAGCACAGTTTCCTGCGCGGGTCTGACCGCAACTGGCTATCTATATTTCATATTCTATTCGTTCCTGCCCTTTACTGTCGCACTGGTCGGTGATTCCTTTGTTTTTTTCGTTATAGCGCCCGTGGTTTCCAACCTCCTCTTTTACCTTGTCTGTTACCCCCGTTCTCCCCTGGCTTCGAGACTGTTTGATATTGTAACCGGAGAATATGGTGGAAGAGGACCTCATGGACTACGAGGAGGACCCCATGCCAGGTCAAGAAATTTGGGCGCACTATTCCACATCGGTTGAGGGCCCCGGGCAGCATAACCTGGGTCAATCGACAGCTGCTAAATCGACAAAGAAACACTCGCCCATCCCTGGGAAGCGCCAGCACCCTGCGGCTAATGTTGCGGATCTGCCGGGCTTGATATGCCCCCCCCCTCTCCCCTGCCACTCTGAACCTCCTCGGCTCTTCCATCCAGGCCTCCCCCACTTTTGACTCCCCCCTTCCTCAACCCCCGCAGCAACCCCTTCCTCCTCCACCGCTGTCCTCTTTGCCTATGCTCCCTCCCTCCTCCATCACCCAGTCGGGCCCGTCTAACCCCCCGCAACCTGAGCAACCCCTCGCTCACCCGGGCTCTTGCAGCCTCAACCCTCGTTCCCCAATTCGCTCAGGTTGTTTCAGTACTCCCATCACTAACCCTAGACCCTCGCTCTCGGCGCAACATAGCTCTTCGGAAACTTGCAAGAGCCTCTTGAAAGATTACCCTACGGGACGACGCTCGGATCAACTGAAAAAAGGTCGGTGCCTCAGAGCAGTGGACTCTGATATCAACCTGACCTTTGGCAAGGACATTCAAATGGCAGACGCAATGGATACCGCGAGGAAAGTTCTGGTTGGCCGTGTTAGAGGCAGAACTTACACGGTGGAGAGATTGCGGCTTTGGATTGTGGAGATATGGGGTTCCTTGCTGAAAGAACTCCCCGTAATTCGAGTGCTGGCCAGAGGATGGTTCGCCCTCCGCTTTCATAGGGAGGAGTACACGGATTGGATCTTTTCACGGTACTGGCACATAGAGCTCGCTCCTGTTCTATTGAAACGATGGAATCCTCTCTTCGATCCTGAACGTGAACATCTCGGTGTTGGACCCATCTGGGTTAGACTACCAGGTCTTCCTATGCAATTTTGGACTCATCAAGTCTTCAAGCGTATCGAGGATGCCCTGGGGACATACCTGGAAAATGATAAGTCCTTCGAAAAAACTGGAATCATGACTATGAAAAGAATATTGGTTTATCTCAACACCAGGGCTGGGCTGGAGGAGAAAATTACCCTCCACAGGAGGCATTTCTCTCGCAAACAACTTCTGGACTATGAAGGAGTACCTTTTCGTTGTAGGAGATGCCACAAGGTGGGTCACCTATACAAGGATTGCCCCCTGAACCCGTCAGTGACCTCGAAGAACTCAAACGGAATGAAGATTCAAACCCCTGTGGAACAGAAAAATGGTGAACAGAAACAAGGTGGGGCTCCGGCTGAAGCGGCAGTGGAAGCCACAAAGAAGAAAGGGAACCGGCATAAAGCTCCATCATCTCCTCCCAGGACTCGCTCCAAATCTACGACGGAAGCTACTTCTCAACCAGGTAATCAGTCTTTCCCCATTTCTGATGCTCTTTTTTCGGATGTGATGTTAAATGTATTGCATACATCTCTGCTTTCCCCCTCGTCTACAATTTGCACTATTCCTTCCAACCCCTGCCCTTTATCTGTGCCCCCACCCACTTTCTCCACCACCCCCACATCTCACAGGGATTTTACCACCCCCCTTCTCACTCTTCCTCTCCTCCTGGGCCTGATCGCCATCCCTACAACCTCCGCTCATGATCCCGACCAACCCCCCTGCGTCTCGGATTGGGACTTTCCCTTGGAAGGACCAAATTCCATAAACCTGCCAGAGGGCACCCTTCTAAGATAAAATTTGCCATCAAGCTAGTGGTGGCGGATGTGGCGAGGGGCCGACAGCATACCATTGAGAGGGCGCTTAGAGCATTGGATCCCACTGCCCATGGTCCCTCATGATTTGGCTCTCCTTCAACTGTCGGGGACTAGCCAACCCCAAAAAGAAATTGGCTCTAAAACGATTGTTAAAGGATACCTTCTGTGACATGCTCTTCCTACAAGAAACTCTTGGCACTGCTGAAGACACTATTTGATCCCTTCAATCTATTATGTCGGGTTGGATATTTCAGGGCATGGATGCCATAGGCAGGTCTGGCGGTCTTGCAATTGGCATCAACCCTAGATCAATTAAGCATATATCCACCTGGGGCGGAATGGGATTCGTTGGCATGGACATCTTCGTCGGGGCGCTGGGATATCAGCTAAAAGTAATTAACATCTATGCACCTAATCAGAACGAATTGGATTTCTGGCACAATTTGTTGGATCATGGTCTTATCACGAATACCACCATCATAGGGGGGGGGGCCTCAACTTTTCTTTGGGTATGGCAGAATCCTGCAGACATCATGCTCAAGTTGACCCAATTTCCGATCAGATGAGTACACTACTCGATTCCTGCAATTTAGTTGATGTCCCCATGAATAAGAAGCAGCCCACCTGGCACAATAGGAGGATTGGGGAGGCTGCCCTGGGTTGCAGACTGGATCGGTTCTTGATTCATGAAGACCTCATCCGTCACCTCCCCCTTTATCGACAATGGGTGGGAACTGGGGGATCTTCTGATCATCTTCCCATTTTTCTACAAGTTACTGTACGATCTAAAAAGTCGTGTTCCCCCTTCAAATTTTTTGTTGGGCATCTCAATGATCCTGAATACATCAATATGGTGATTGAGTTTTGGAGAGCTCAGCCCCCCCTGAGGGAGCAGAGATCGGACGCTGACTTCGTTTCTCAGCTAAATAAACTCAAGTCAATGACAGAGGAGTGGTCTAAAAGAAAGAAGTTGAGAGATGACCAGCAACTTGCAGATATTGAAATACAGATTGCACAGGAAATGGATGAACAGGGGCTAGGTTTCCTTACAAAGGAGACAAAGAAGAATCTAGTTATGCTTGAGAACCAAAAAAACAAGATGCTCCTGGAAAGAGAAGAACAATGGAAATTAAAAAGCAGAGCCACCTGGCTCCAAGCGGGGGATGGTAATACCAAATTCTTCCACAACTATGCTAATGGAAGAAAGGCCACTAATACTATTTGGCAGTTGCCCTATGAGACTGAGGGTTGGGCCACTACTCATCCTCAACTCGCCAGATTGGGGGTTACACATTTCAAGAGGCAATTCACTACACCAGCAGCCATCAACCTCCCAGATATCATCAATATTGCTGCCCACTTTCCGAGGTTTATGGATCCGGAAGAAGCAGAGGACTTAAATCAACCTGTCACTATGGAAGAATTGGAAGGAACTCTCAAGTGGTTCAAGAAAGATAAGAGCCTTGGCCCGGATGGCTGGCCAGTGGAGTTCTATTTGGCATTTCTGGAGCTTCTGGGTGGGGATCTCCTTACTGTTATCAAAGAAAGTAGAACCTTGGGACACATCCACCCTCTCCAAAACTTCACCCACTTGGCCTTGATTCCTAAGACTGATTCGCCATCCACCTATAACGATTTCAGGCCTATATCCCTTTGCAAATGTCTATACAAAATCATCTCTAAAATCATCACCAATCGCATCAAGCCTATTCTATCCAATCACATTTCCCAGGAGCAATTTGCTTTCCTCCACCATAGACATATTCAGGATGCCATTGGTACTGCCCAGGAAGCTCTGCACTCCATTAAGCTCAAGAACCTCAAGGGGCTCACTCTAAAAATTGATCTGGCAAAGGCTTTTGACAAGGTGAGTTGGTTGTACATAAAGATGATTATTACTCATTTGGGGTTTCCCCCAGCACTCATCAGCTGGATCATGGGATGCATCTCCTCTGTGTCTTTTTCCATCCTCATTAATGGTTCAGCATCGCCCTCCTTCAACATTGATAGAGGGATCAGGCAGGGATGCCCTTTATTGCCCCTACTCTTCTTATTAGTCATGGAAGGACTAAGCAAGCACATAGCTACAGAAAAAAGGAGGGGAGGCCTACAAGGCCTAAAAATCATGGATCAATTCTACCTGACACATCTACTTTTTGTAGATGACATCTTAATTTTCTTGAATGGCAGTGTCTGGGATTCCACCACCTTAAATGAGATACTGAACCTGTTCTATAGAGCCACGGAAATGGAGATCAACAGAGAAAAATCCACCATCCCGCTATCTGAATGCTCCCTACAGGAATCTCAGCTGGCCACTCAATTTTTTCCCTTCCAAGCTACTGATTTGATGGGGGCATTAAAATACTTGGGCTTCAAATTAAAACCAAATGGGTATAGGATCGCAAACTGGACCTGGCTCATCACAAAATTGGAAAAGAGAATTAGTTGTTGGTGTCATAAGCTCTTGTCTAGGGTAGGCAGACTGGTCCTTATCAAAACAGTGCTTGAAGCCACCCCGGTCTACTGGATGTCACTTGCCTGGATTCCTAGAGGAATCCTTCACAGAATACAACAAATCTGTAGTAGATTCCTCTGGAATGGAAGTAAGGAGGGCAAACCTTTTGCCTAGGTCAAATGGACTAGAACTGCAACCCCGAAGCAGTGGGGAGCTTGGGGACTTAAACTCCTCCCGGCATTTGCTCAAGCCTTGGTTGCCAAACAAGGTTAGCTCCTTCTTAAACAAAATAGCCTATGGGCTCAGGTCATCCTTCATAAATACATTTGGCCGTTGACTATCATAGACTGGATCAGAAGCCCATCTTGGCACAGAATGGGCATTTCGGTGATATGAAGGGCCATCCTGAATTCTATATCTATCATTAAGGAGGGCTTATTATGGAACATTGGCAATGGAGCTTCTGTCCAAATTGGTATTGATCCTTGGATTGGCAGTGGAAACTCCCATATATTACCTGATGGACTGATCCGGCACCTAAACAACAGAGGTATCAAGTATCTGGGATAGATAGGGGATCAGCAAAACTCTACCTTCCATACTCAAGCCTGGTTGACTGATCTGCACTGGCACATTCCTGATGACTGGAGCAGAATCTGGCAAAACTACCTAAGGGCTCTTACAGAATCACATGTCAGGTTGCAAATCACTGAAGATGAACTAATCTGGGCTCACTCTAAAACCGGACAATACACTTTGAAACAGGGATATAACATAATCATTGCTGACAAGAAACCAGAGGATATAAGAAGTTGGTGGCATAATCTATGGAAGCTACAAGCACCTCCACGTACCAGACTGCTCATGTGGAATATCTTGGAAGACAAGATCCCCACGGGCTCCTATCTGAAAAGAAGGGCTTTTATGGGGCCGACCCAATGTGTACTCTGCCTCCAAGAAGAAGAAACGACGCAGCATCTTTTCCTCAGCTGTCCTACCACCAGGAGCATATGGACTCAAGTACTTCAATCACTTAACATGACTAGAATCTGGCAAGGGGTGGACATTACTTCGGCTTGGGAGTCCTGGTGGTCTACATTAGTCATACCAAAATCAAGAAATTTGCCTCTCCTCGTCTCTTGGTATATTTAGCTCCAAAGAAATATAATAAAAAAAAATTGAGGATTATGTGGTAAACTGGAACCTCCTCCCACTACAGATTTGTGCCGCCTTCGAAGAACTCCCAAATGAGGACAGCCAAAAGAGACAAAGAATAATACAACAGGAACATATCAACAAAGACATCCTGTGGGCATATTATGACGGAGCAGCCCAAATTCACGGATGTGGGGGTGGCATTTGTCTCTATCTCTGACTCACACTACTTCCAGATCTGTTTGGGTCTGAGACCCAGCACCAATAACCATGCTGAATTGATAACTCTCTACCACCTGCTATACTTGGTTATCCTGAAACATTGTCGAAGCATACAAATTTTTGGAGATTCAAAGATAGTGTCTGATTGGTTTAACAATATAGTTGTTTGTAATGCATACTCTCTGAGATCTATATTGGAAGAAATTGTTTTTTTCAAAACATTCTTTGATCAGATTTCTGTTTCTCACATCTACAGGGAAAGAAATCAAATTGCTAACAAGCTATCAAAAGAAGCGACGCATTGTCCTCTAGGAGAATGGATGATAACAGAACATACACCAACAGGGATCTACCAATATTTCCACAAACCATATATGGATGAGGAACCACTGAGGGGCAACAGCCTCTAATTTCTCAAGTTTTTTTTTTTTTTTTTTTTGAATCTATATGAGTACTTTACTCTGTACATAATAGAACTGTCTTTTAATTTTGCCATCCCCTGTGAGGGATTCATTTTGCATCTATATTGCGGATATATGCAACAGAACAGTACACCCCCTGGGTCTCCTTGTATATTTTTTATTTTTTGACTATGGATTTCATTGCCACGTTTACAACATATGCCTTCGGGCATCTACAGCATGTAATTTATTTTCATGAAATTATGAATTATCTTTCTTCGGGAAACAAAAAAAAAAAAAAACAACCAACAATAATGGTTTTTTCTACTTTTCTACATTTATTCCATTGTCAATGTAAACAATTCAACCACTGCTCATTTGAGAACCCAATTATGCTCTATTTTTCTACTTACCTACATTTATTTCATGGTAAATGTAAACAATTCAGCCACTGCAAACAAAAGCACCATTAGATTGAACATAACAGCCAAATATCTTACATCATTGTATGATTTTTTTTCATAAAAGAAAAAAAATTACATCCTTTGGGGAGCAATTACTAGCTCTATCTCATGATCAAAAGAATTATCAAAGTGGCTCCCTCAAACGTGACCGACGAATGTGCTCGTTGAAGAGAGTAACTGTAGACAAAGGGAAGGAGAAACCTCCGGGAGAGATGCCTTAATGGCATCGTGGACAGGAAATGAGACTGACACCTATCTAGCTAGTCTTAAAATGAAAAAAATCTGGATTTGGGAGCGTCCTTGTTAGTGCTTTCAGAAATACTAGTCAAAGTCACATGCTTCGTGAGATTCCCATTGAGGATCTGATCTCGTTTGGACCACCCTTCATGCAGAAGAACCAATGGAAGAACCTAGTATTGAAACCTGGGTGAAGTTTGTGGCAAGTGCAGCAAAGAGTTCTTATAAATCTGTGGTTAATTTACGTTTCACCACTGTATTTACCTCCTAAGACAGCTTGTAAGACAGCATATCTGCGATATCTGGAGCAGAATTTTACCATTTTTGTTTAAATATCTTATAGATATTAGAAAGGTACAGCACCTCTACTGAAATCAGAATCTCTATTTTTCAACTCTGTTTAGAATGTTTTTCGGATTAGACTGCATCGAAGTTTAATGAAATATATGTAATGGTTGTTGTGGAAAAAAATTTTGGTTCAAAATTGTTAACTATTAAATGCTTTTCAAATTTTGTAATCAGCATTAAGAAGTGGAATTGCTTTGTTAAAATTGGCAACTAGGGCCAAACTCCATATGGGTCATCTTATTTATGGCAGCTGATATTTTTCTTGATTCCCTCTCATCGAGAGGTATAGGATTGATCTAAAGAACATCCGATTCCGATAAGTATTCATTGAGATATGAATTTATTTGTGTTATGGGACAATTCGTCAAGGTCGGCCAGCAACCAAATAACCCCCACATGTGCTCAACGTTTTAGTATAAAAGGAGGCGACTTGATAGTCATTTGAACTCTCACTTCACTCTTGATTTTTCTCCACTTGTTTTTGGGTTTTAGTGGAAGAGAAGTCTAAGAGGAGGAGGCCCTAGACGTAGGAGGAAAGGAGACTAAACAAGGATCCCTAGCCACAGTCATGAGGAGGTCCAATACTGCCCTAGCCGCAGTCCTAAAGAGGGTGGTTTAGCCGCAGTCCAAGAGAGGGGATACCTGCTCCTATGCGCTGCCCAAACCTGCCCTAACATGCTGCCTAAAGGGATACCCTACCCAGGGTAAAGAGGCTCCCATACACGCTGTCTGAAGGATGCCAAGCCGCAGTCCAAGCAGGGAGAACTAAGGCCTATACACGCTGCCCTAATGCGCGTCCTATCCTGCCCTAGTTGCAGGTCCTTCATGCCTTAGCCGCAGGTCTTCTCTGTCCTTAAAGAAGGCCCCTCAATGCAGCTAGAAGGTATCCATACAAGCCGCAAATGAAGCCCTAGCTGCAGTCTTCTACACCACCTATCCGCTGTAAGAAAGGGACATTATTAACAGTTCTAAGAATGTGTTTTAGGTGCACATCTTAGCCACAGTGCTGAAGACCAGCCACATTGAAAGGAGAGGTCTCTTCAGATGTTTTATGAAGAGATTCTATTCGCTGTCACAAGAGGTTCTTATCAGCAGTTTAGAAGGGCTATACTATGTTGGCTAAAGGAACTGCTACAGCAATGTGAAACGTCCCTACTTTGATGAGAAGTAGCTCCTATAGCACACAGATCAGCAGTGTACATGTTGATGACAGCCTTGTGTGTATCCTAGGACCGTGGGATCATAGTCTATCTAGCTGCTGGGCTAGGCCATAGGCCATAGCCAGCAGCTAAGGCAGTGTGGCAGCATGACTAAAGCAGTGTGACAGCATGACAAGGAGTGTGGCAGCATGACAGAAGTAATGTCCCTCCTTATGCAGGAGGTGGACAACATTCTAGGAGATGCAGCATAATGGTTGGATACTACATGGTTGATGCAACATGTTTAGAGACGGCCTATGGATGCAGCTACATATCTAGATGCAGCAGTTGGATGCAGCATGGTGTGAGAAGCAGCAGGATGATGAGGTATTGCAGCATGCATTTGGGTGCAGCATAGTGCAATGAAGAGATCAGCATAGTGCAACATGACAAGATGCAGTGCAGTGATGGGTACAGTCATGATTAGTGAAGCATGATGAGATGCAGCATAGTGATGATGGGTGCAGCATGGTGCAACACAGTGAGGTGCAGCATGATGATGAGGTGCAGCATGGTGATGGAGTCACCTTGGAGAATCAGTTGAAGCAGCGTGTCTTCAACTGAGTTCAGCTACCTCATGTATCATCTTCTTAGAGATGATCTATGCTCCCATTTAGATAAGTCAAAGTGTTGACTTATGTTGTATATATACTATCTCTCTCTCTCTCTGTTGAACTATTGAAGAACATATAAAAAGAATTGATCAAGGGTTTCCACACATTGGGGTTTGTCCCTGGCTAGCACCACATCTTGTGTCCTCTTGTCTTGGCTTGTCTTCTGTGATTTATGTTTATGTTCTATCTGCAATTTACTATTATGCTAATGTGATTGCTAATCTGGAAAAGATATTGAGCTAACTGTGAAAATTTAAATAAATTGCTCTAAGCATAGGACATACCTAAAATTAACTAACTGCAATGTAGCCACCATTACGCGTAATTAGGCATCACTCAATGAGATGGTGTGCTAGGTGGCTTCATCCATTATTTGGTGAAATTTTGAGACCATAGCTGAAGCTTATTTCATCTGTAAAGGCTATGATAATGAATTATTCCCTTAATATAGTACACTTGAACTTATGTGGATTGCAAATTTCATGCATCCAACAAACATAGAACTCCCATATGACAACATCAAAGCAACAACAAAAATTCCATTTATTAATTAAGCAACAGCAAAGATCAAAAATATCCTTGCCTTCTTAATTAATACATGATATTTGTTGATCGTGTCAGTTTTCCATGAATTGACAGCAAATTTTCAATTTTCCATGATATTTGTTGACCGCTGTCAATTTTCCATGAATTTCCAGTTATTACTCTTTTGATGAAGGACAAAAAACACAGGAATATTCAAAATCATTTTAAACATCACTTCAATGGAATATAAGTGATATGAGCAATCATTTTGAACCATTAACTATTACATGATGATGTTCATAATTACAACAGAACCTGCAAGCAAGTGTAAAAGGACAGAACCAATAGAACAATGGGACCTAATGGTTTTTCTTACAGAGTTTTATTCTCATTAGTCGTTACAAGGTGAAAGATGGCAGCAGCAAGTCACACACCTTGTTGTCAATATTTGTACTGCTAAAACAGTGCCTTGAATGGCCCTCAGTGCACCAATGAGATTTGCTACCATGTCCAATAAGACTACATTTAAATGGAATGGATACTTACGATATATACTATACAGAAAATATGTTAGTACATAATCTCTGACCAACCTGAATTGCTCCAAAAAAAGCCCCATTGTGTTTCAACATATCCGCGGATCAATAATTTTCTTAAAGAGATTATAATTGCTCACCATGTTCTGCCAGTGTCTAATATTTGTACTGCTAAAACAGTGCCTTACATGGCCCTCAGTGCACCAATAAGATTTGCTACCATGTCCAATAAGACTACATTCAAATCTATAGAACCTATGTTAGTACATAATCTCTGACCAACCTGAATTGCTCCAGAAAAGCCCCATGGTGTTTGAAAATATCTGTGAATCAATAATTTTCTTAAAGAGCTTATAATTTCTCCACATCTGCTTGCAGTGTCAATTATGATCACTTAGTAATTGGAATTTATAGGTGCATAAGCACACAGAAAACTTGTGAAGGATATGGTCAGCTAAAATTAATTGATCCAATCTTTGACTGCCGTTAACTATAACACTTGCAACCTTCATGGGACATCATATATTTTTCATCAGTTGCTCCCACTTGCAAATCAGACTTTAAAATTAGCAAATGATTATTTGTATAATGATTTATTAAAATGAACTACACAAGAATTGTCAAGCGAACAGTAAACCAAAATTACATTTTGATTTAATCCTTGATTGATATTATAGCTTGAACACCCCACTGTCTTTGACTGAGTATGTGCCTACCAGAACATCTTTTAAATGAAATTCACATTTGTGAGGTTTTCTGCTCTTTACAAACTAAAGCAACAGGTTACCACCAGCATGTCTATTTTTTCAAAAATGGCTTCTTTTGCTGCCCCTCTTTTGGCTGCCCAGATGGAATTTGACTAAGAATCCATATTAAAGTAACTCCTAATAGAGCACCTGAGAGATGCGCGATGTGATTGATGTTCTCAACTCCAAAAATTCTGCCATTGTTGCCCATAATTTGTGTTGACGCTTGGGCTGCCTCCATTACCTGATGCCTCACACAAAGTGCAAAATGTATCAGCACAAAATTGTTCAAAAGACAACAAAAGTATGTTAAATGATTGTGGAGATATTTAATTATGCACGACTAGAGAGAGAAGAACCTAACATGCCATCTTGATTACATGTGGGGATTGAGAAGTTTTCCTAAAGAGTTTGAAATTTTCAAAATATCACATTATGGTTAATCGCTATTGTTTTTAAGTAATTAGACAACTTTTTTAAAAGAAACGAAACAACCTTCCATGATGGTGAATGGCTCATCATGATTAACAGGATGACTAATGGGGTATAATGAACGAAAACAGTGTACAGGTTCTAATTCAAAAGATCAGTTGGATTGAAAAATAACTAAGTCACACCCTTACCAAATCCAGAAAACTTTGGAATTGAAAAACTCAGAATGAAATACTCAAACAGACAATTATCTGGGAGAGCAGGCATAGATTTGTCTGTTTGGTCAACAGAAACATTGATTGATGACACAAGATTATCCACTTTTGACATTGACCAAGGGGCTAGTTTATAGGGCCATGGTGAAACGCCCTACATCAAGAGAGCGGACTTTTGCATATCACTATCCAGGTTAATGTGTTCAGTGTTAACATTTTCCCTCTACCAACTACTAAGATTGCATGATGACTCTGCAAGTAAAAGTTATTCTTTCAGGATAAGAACCCTTAGGAGCATGTTCCAAGCTCGCAACTAATTGAGCAAGATGAGAACAAACACATATCCTGGTAATAAGGGCAGCTATGGAAGGGGTCTACCAGGAAAGTGTGTGTAAACTTTAAAGTGCAATGATTAGCTTCTGGGTTTTGTCAGTTAAAGTTACTTAAAGTCAGGAAACTGAATCACAGCAGGTGTATGGCAAAATTTTATCACATTAGATAAATGAGGGGACTAGATAACAAACAAATCTAATAAGTACCCTGTTAAAACAAACCAAGGGAAATTACCTTCACAATAATATAAAGCAGTTTAACTGTTAGAACCCTATGGTTGACAACACATAAACCCAATATTCTACAGAGAGATTACTTTGCATGATGCGACAACAATTTAAGACAGTGCATTGCCCTTTGTAGTATAATCCAGAGAAAATTCATCTCTTACCCAAAAGAGGATCTGAGTCAGATTTGTTTTCTAACACAGAGGTCAGAGAGAAGAAACCTTGCAGGTTATTGTTTGTCTTTAGCCAGATCTATGCATTATTCATCTTTATGGATTGTCACTATAGCCAGTGTTGATGTGTATAACACTATTTCTGTATCATAAAAGCCTTCATGATTCAAGAATTCCACTGATACAAAATCTGTGCTTGAGCATTGATTAATTGTTAGAGTATGGGTAATCTCCACTTAAGACCACATGGCGACCCGCTACCTGGTGTATTGAGGGCTTTAATTTGCTTACATATGGGAAAGTTACCCACTTTATTATTTATGTCTAGGTTGGCCTAGTCAACCACTTGGCACTAGTGCCCAACTCTAGAAGGATGTGAATAAATTCATGCACACTCATTTGTACAACACATTCATTGATTATTTTGATCCAGTGCCATATTTACCCAAGGATGATTCTCTATTTTGCTCTCGCATGCTATTTTGCTACACTTAATATTGCTGTTTTGTTAAATGCCGTAATAAATCTGAAGGGTTTCTACATGATTGCATTATAGTTTGATGAAGAGATCACTATAGATCTTCTATCTTTGGTCTCAACATGATATCAGTGTGACTCTTCCTGCCCTGGCCAGTACTATTTAGTATTTACAGGGTTGTCTTAGGTCTGAAAAATAGGGTTTTCAGCCATTTTCTGGGGAGCACAAGCAGAATTCTGGTTTTTTCTACCCTCTGCCACCAGTACTCTCCATTCTTTTATGTCTTTTGATTTTCCCAGCAAATTTGAGGGTTCTTTATTGCATATTAATGCTCTTCTAAGGCAGCACACCATATATTTCTTATTCTCCAGCCAAATTCCATGGTTTTTTGGAACAGCACTGGTATTATGTGTTGAAGGGTTGTTTCCAGAGTATTACATGGCGGCAGAATTTTCTAGATCGCCATTTTCTTGTTAGAGTTTCAAACTGTTTCTCATACTTCCTCGGGGTCTATACAGGGGATTTATTAACCCCAATGACATTGGGATGGTCCTTTGCCCTAGTCTGTGGGGCAATTTACTCTTAGGCAGATCTGATTCAAGAGCTTTCAATAAACAAAGTATGGCAAACAAAAAGTCTTATCTGAAAGTCTGGCATTGTTTGTCTTCCAAGGACTGCTTAGCTTGCAGTAATAGTTTGTGGCAGAAATCTTCTAAATTGCTAATAGAACAATTTTTCAGTCATAGATCAACAGGATCTATCCCACTTTATTGATGACTCTATGGATGATTTTCAGCTTGTTTGTGTCAATCTTATTTTTCTGCACTATGACATTTGTCCTTGTGACATCCTATAAGTAGCACACTTCGGTGGATCCTCCTTTCAGATCTCCACCAGAGAACCCCTTTAACTGGTTGTGGAACTGTGTTGATATCGGAACTGTGGTATCTATCGCTTACATTCAGCATTAAGGGCAGAAGGTCCAATCTAATGCTTTCTCAATGCCTCCTCCCCATCTTCAAAGAGGATGATGTGCATAGGGCCAACCCTATGTTGAGATGCATATTCACTAACCTTCTTGCTTCTTTTTGGCTATGGTTGACCATTCTTTTAAGTTGGATATCCACAAAGCAACTCTCACTTGTACTTGAGTTGAGTATTTAAAAACCCACTTTCATATTATAATTTATATTCAAGCTTCCTTCTAAGCTTCAGTCTCAAGTACACGTGTTGGAACTTGGGCATCCATAAACTCACCTGTTGTATTTGAGAATGTTGGTCGTATTCAAGTCTTTTGAAATATGGAGTTGAATCTTTTCCCTCTCACTACAACTACAGCTGATCTTATTTGAGTTGGGTACTCCCATCTCCTATTGATTACAGGATGTTTATTGACTGTTAAAATTTGACAGCTCAGGAATGAATTTCTCCTAGAATAAATCATATCTTTCAGATCTGTTTGAACAACCTATAATAAAATTTCATTTCTAACAATTATAATATGAATGTCCAAAAATAATAAGTCACATCTCAATTTGGAAGTGATTTTCCAAAAATAGAAAATCATGTCTAAAAGATCAAGGATGATCTTGACATATGGAATCCACTTTAAAATTAAATCAATCATGATTATACAAGTCAATAATTAATATTTGTATCCCTACTAGTATTATTATTATTATTATGATACTATTATTTATAAAATAATCTAAAGTCATTCACCTTTAATGGATTAATAAAAAATAATTCTCTCATGAAATAAGTAAATTAAATTGAGAATCTCTTGGCAAATTGAACCTCTCTCGGAATAAAATAGTAACTCTACATTTAAGAAAATATAACTCTCCCTCACTAATTCAATGTATGGCAAAAGTGTAACTCCTCATTAAATGCTATTGTAACTCCCTCATTCAATTTCATTTGTAACTCTCACCAAATATTCTCTCATATCTAACTGTAATTCTCTCTCTCCTTAATTCAAATTGTAACTCCTCAAGACATGTGTACCTCTCTCTCTATTCTTGGGATGAGTTACACTTCTCATCAAGTAACTCTTCCCTCATGGAATTCGATTCTCCTATTATTGGCTCAAGGCATGAACTCATTTTGTAACTCCTCCCCTTTCTCATCTATTTAAGCAAAAGCAAGTGAGAGTTGATGTACCGTGTTCATTGTGAAGAAGAAGAACTAGTGTTGAGTGTGTGCAAGAGAAGTGTGAAAGCAAGTGAAAAGTAAGAGCAAGATAAGAGTTGGAGCAAGTGTGAAGGACAAGATATGATCAGAGAATGAGGATATCTTCAAGCAAAGAGAAAGAGCACTTTAGTTGCAAGTTGATTAGAGATTAGTGACTTTATTCATTATCATTCTCTCTCTCTGTGTGTACTCTGCTAAACACTTAAATGAATCCAATATAAAAATAATCATTTGGATTTTCCCCTTGTGGGTTTTGCCCTAGTCATTGAACCTAACTCTCAGTGTCTAATATTGTGCTTGGTTGTCTTCATATGGTCCTTAAGTTTATGTTCTATCTACAGTTGTTGATCTGAAAGGTTGTGAAAAAAAAAATCTGCATTCTAAATAATTGTAACAACATAGAACATTCAATTTTCTGTAAAATACATTGAGTTTTCTGCGAAGTATATTCAACTTTTTGGAAAGTACATTCAATGTTCTCCTAAGTACATTCAGTTCCATTCAATTTTCTGCAAAGTATATTCAACTTTCTGCAAAGTACATTCAGTTTTCTGCTAACTACATTCAGTTTTCTGCTAAGAACATTCAGTTCCATTCAGCTTTCTGCAAAGTACATTCAACTTTCTGCAAGTACATTCAGTTTTCTGCATAGAACTTTCAGATTTTAACATGGTATTAGAACCTTGGTGAAGACAAGTCCAAGGAGAGCAAAGATCACTTGAAGAGACCCCACTTGCTGTCAAAGTCTTTTTTGATCAAAATGACTTTGTCCTACTTCAAGGTAGAGAAGACGCTGAATGACGCTTCAAACTTTGGTCCATGGAAAGTAAGGCTAGATATCACTCTTGAAGAACACAAAGTTTTGGAGTATGTTAAAGGCACAGTAGTTGATCGGAATCCACTAGAGAATTCAAGTGTTGTTGTTAAATCCAAACATAAAAAGGGTGAAATCAAAGCTAGGAAAAGTATCATTGATTCTCTTAGTGATCATCTCATTGCTTATGTTTTTGGTTTAAAGATAACATAAAGGTACAGAGTTACCATCAGCAAATTAGTTGTTTTATTTATGTTCAATGTCAAAACTATAAAACTGTTCACCTAATTCAATAATTTCATCATATTCTTCATTGTTGTCATAAGTGACACATACATGCCGACTGCTTTTCTTAAATTGATGAAATTGAACATACTCTTGCTGAGAACATGCCATTGGTTTCTCTTCAAGACTGTCTTCAAATGAATAAATAAAACAACCATTGTCTAACTTGTGGTGCCAAAAATCAACAAACTCTCCTTCTTCTACTAAATCTTCTTGGGGAGGAATTCTTCTTTGTTGCCCTCTAATAGCAACTTTGTTTTGCATAGTGAATGTGTCCATCAACCTTTCCATGGTTTTCATCAATGTATCCAGCTTAAGGTCTGACCATGGAGAAAGCTCTTCCTTAACCACTTCACTTCTTTCAACTTACATTTTGGCTTTTTGATCAACAAATTTGCTTCCACATCAACATCATTTTTCTGCATATCCTCCAAAGTGGCGAAATTCCTCTCTCTGAGAAAATAGGCAAGCTCAACATCAAAACCATCTGGATAATGAAGCATAGCCAATCCTGGGGGGGTCTTTACATCAGTAGGTATGGAATCATATACACTATTGAATCTAGTTGAGAAATCTTGGGCTGTCTCACCAAGTTTCCTATTTAGATTCTGATACTCATCCATAATCTGAAAAGGGTTCACTTTGACCTCCCAACTGTCAATGAAAACATGTTCAAACTGTTGGAAAGAGGAAATACTTCCAGCGTCCAAACTTCTATACCAATTCCTAACTTTTCCGGAAAGACTTTGAGCAAACAACCTTACTACGACATCTTCATGATCTACTTCCTCAAGGTCAATGAAGTCAATGATTTTGTCTACATGCTTCCTTGCTGTGATCTTACCTGTACCATCAAATTGAGGTATCCTCTGACCATAATTATTTGGTAACTCATGCAAAAGGGTTGGCATATTTAATGGGACATATCGGGCAGCAGTCCTGAGGTCTGAGATGTAGATGTACTAACTGGACTGTGATCATCATTTGTATCTTTTTCAGGACAACCAATACAAAAATGAAATGCATTTGCAGCTTCAAGAGAATGATATACACCACGAGAAAGGGATTCATGGGCATATTTGCAGTCTACATTCGGATTCAGCAGATAGAAGAAAATTATTTTGACATTTTCAGGAAAGGACAAGAACCAATTGATACAACATAAAATTATATCCCACAAAAAATTCAGGTTGAAGTACCTCACTCTCACACACTGTTCTTCCATCCTTCTATTGACAAAGCATGTTCTTCTCTAAAACTGATTTGAAATTTCCTAGCGAAATCACAAAGTGAATAGTTGATCTTCTAGATCTTTTGAAATCACAGTCACCAAGTGAATGGTTCAGCCTTCCTATGTTTGACTTTTGTCCACCATCAACAGCCAAATCTGAAACTTTGAAAATCTTTCTCGAGGAAGATGAAACCTTTAACTCCTTGATTCACCCCTCCCCCTCTTAGTATTGATCTGATTACTTGCAATTGGTATCAGAGCCACGTCCCCTCAAGTGCAGCTTGACCATTAGAGGGTAGATTGAGGACTTATGGCCAATAAAGGGAAGAGTAAGAAGATGTCGTCTTGGAAAAGCAAGAGTTGCAATCATGTGAGAAACACTTATCATCCCAAAGAACCCCTTTTTTTCTAATGAAGGATGTTGAAGATAGTCATGAAAGTGAATCAGGTATTGCATTTTGCTTCAATTGTGAACTCTCTACCTTTATGTTATCCTTAAATTGGAAGTGACTTTTCAAAAATAGAAAGTCATGCCTAAATGATCAAGGATGATCTCAACATATCGAATCCACTTTAAAATCAAATCAATCATGATTATACAAGTCAAGAATTAATATTTGTATCCTTACTAGAGTTATTATTATTATTATTATGATACTATTATTTATAAAATAGTGTAAAGTCATTCACCTTTAATGGATTAATAAAAACGAATTCTCTCATAAAATAAGTAAATTAAATTGAGAATCTCTTACTTGGCAAATTGAACCTCTCTCTTGGAATAAAATAGTAACTCCACACTTAAGAAAATGTAACTCTCCCTCATTAAATGCGCTTGTAACTCCCTCATTCAATTCGATTTGTAACTCTCACCAAATATTCTCTCATGTCTAAGTGTACCTCTCTCTCCTTAATTCGAATTGTAACTCCTCAAGACATGTGTACCTTTCTCTCTATTCTTGGGATGAGTTACATTTCTCCTCAAATAACTCCTCCATCATGGAATTCGATTCTCCTATTATTGGCTCAAGGCATGAACTCATTCTGTAACTCCTCTCCTTTCTCATATATTTAAGCAAGAGTAAGTGAAAATTGATGTAGCATGTTCATTGTGAAGAAAGAGAGCTAGTGTTGAATGTGTACAAGAAAAGTGTGAAAGTAAGTGAAGAGTAAGAGCAAGGGAAGAGTTGAAGCAAGTGTGAAGGGCAAGATGTGATCAAGAGGGGGAGATTTTCAAGCAAAGAGCAAAAGCATTTCAGCTACAAATTGATCAGACATTGGTGACTTTATTCATTCTCTCTCTCTCTCTCTCTCTCTCTCTCTCTCATGCTGAACAATTGAAGAAATCTAATAGAAGAAGAATCATTTGGGTTTTCCCCTTGTGGGTTTTGCCCTGGTCATTGGACCTAACTCTCAGTGTCTCATATTTGTGCTTGGTTGTCTTCATATGATCCTTAAGTTTATGTTCTATCTACAATTGCTAATCTGAAAAGTTGTGAAGAAAAAATTTGCATTCTAAGTAATTGTAACAACATAGAACATTCAATTTTCTGCAAAGTACATTTAGTTTTCTGCAGAATATATTCAACTTTCTACGAAGTACAATCAGTTTTCTACTAAGTAGATTCAGCTTTCTGCTAAGTAGATTTAGTTCCATTCAATTTTCTGCAAGGTACATTCAGTTTTCTACAAACAATATTCAACTTTCTGCAAAGTACATTCAATTTTCTGCCAAGTACATTCAGCGTTCTGCTAAGTACATTAGTTCCATTCAGTTTTCTGCAAAGTAAATTCAATTTTCTGCAAGTACATTCAGTTTTTTGCATAGAACTTTCAAGTTTCTGCAAAGAATTTTTAAATTTTTGCATAGAACTTTCAGATTTTAACACTGATACCTCTTCAAATGGACAACAGAGTACCACTCTCCCAATGGATATGCAATATTGCAAGGACATTTCTTCCCCGCCTCCTTCATTGGATGATCCCATCTCCTATCTATTATAGGATGTTTCTTCTGACACCTCTTCAAATGGACAATGTAGTACCACCCTCCCAATGGGTGTGCAATATGGCAAGGATACTTCTTCCCCACCTCCTTCATTAGATGAGCTGGTCAATAACAATTGTTTCCAACAAATGAGTCAGCCGATTGCCGCACTCATCATTCCTATACAGGATGTCTCTTCTGACACCTCTTCAAATGGATAGTTCAGCAGTACCACTTTCTGTTTTCTTAGCCTAATAGTCCCACTTTCTGAACCACTGAACCACTTTCTTAGATAAGACGTATCACTTCCATTATGTTTACACAAGCACAATCACCTTTTTGTTCCAGACTGCTCTTGAACATTAAAGCTGTGAATATTAATACGATCCTTGGCAACATTGCATACATCATTTAACCATTTAAGTGACTTGCATCTTATGCAATGGTAATGGTGAATATTGGCACTGATTGCACACATTTCATTCTCCCCAAATAAAAGCAATTAAATCGGTATGTTGAACTCTAAATTTACAGTATCATGGTTGATTGTTCCAAGCAAATAATGACATCTATGAATATGCAGTAGCAGAATTTACTCCAACTCTCGTATACCCTATGTTACCGGATCCATGAAGTCTTGATGGCAAATTCGCAGATCCCCGTTTCGGATACGAATCCACCCAAATCCATGTAAACAGATCCTTTAAACCAGGAAATAGATCCCATGCTATTGAAATGGATCATTTGTCAACTGGCCCTCACATGCCAAATCCCAAGTAAAAAATATTAGAGATTTTGTTTTTTTTAATCTTCTATTTAGATTTTTAGTTAGATCACTTATTAGTAATTTGTAGGTTGTATGGTTGTATAAGTTATTAAATACCTATTGTATAAGTTATTAAATAGCTATAGCCTATATAGCACATAATAAAGCTACTAGGAATGGTTTGACATGTCAAAATGTTAATTTTCAATTTTTGATAATCCTAACAAGAAAGCTTTAAGACAATACATAGATAAATATATATATTGTACAAAGGATGGTTGTGTCAATAATAATTTAATTAGATTAATCCCATCTAACTCTAGGTGAAGATTCCGCTTAGAACAATATGATACATAGACTATAGCATGTTCTCAAACAATGTACAATATTCATTTACTATTGTAACTAGATGGGAAATTTTAGATTGTAAGCCAAATGTCAAGGAAGATGACAGGTTGGTTATAATGTGGAGTTGAAATATTCAATTTGTTGACACCTAATCATGGGGATTGGGTGAACAGTTGTAAATAATGTAAATAATAAATAATGGAAAAGGAAGAGTCATCTGGAAATGAAACCCGAGAGTCACTCCCTCATGTATATAACTATGAGCAATCTAAGTGAATAAACAGATTTCATTTGAGTTACCTCCTAGCCTGACATGGTATCAAAGCCAGCGCCATTTTTGGCTTCCCTCTCTACTCTTGTAACTCCCTTCTACCATTTCTGCAATTTGTCATATTCTTTATCCTTCATTAGTATTATTCCACTCTGTTTTCCTGACATGGTATGTTGCAATTATTTATCTTCAATGTTGCAATACTCAACACTACTCCCCTACCTACCCAGGTCAACACCGCCTTGCAATCACTGTTACTCCGCCTGCAGCAAGAGCCACACCAAGGTCGCCCAAATCTTGGCCTTCCTTCCTCCTACGCACTGTGGCAGCGCTCGGACACAGTCCTCCGTGTTACACAGTCCACAACACTCCACTCTGTCGACTGCGTGGTTCAACCTCGGTCCCTCATCACAGTCTATGCCCAGTTCTTGATCCCGCATTCCTCCGTCGTCCAAAAGGATAGAGCACTATGCGTGGAGTGGCGTAGCGGATAGAGCACTGGATAGAACACTGTGTAGTGCAGCGAATAGAGCACCGAATAGAGCATTGTGCATGGAGTGGCGCAGCAGATAGAGCACTGTGCAGCGCAATGGATAGAGCACCGAATAGAGCATTGTGCGTGGAGTGGCACAGCAGATAGAGCACTGTGCAGCGCAGCGGATAGAGCACCAAATAGAGCGTTGTGCATGGAGTGGCACAGCAGATAGAGCACTGCAGTGGTGCAACAGATAGAGCATTAGAGTGGCATGGGAAAGGCAACGTGGTTTCCTTAGCCTAGCACTCATACCACTGCTCGGTCTGCTGAACTATATTGTTTGCAATATAACATCGTGGTATTACATTATAACATTGTGGTATTACATATAATGTTATGGTATTACATTAAACGTTGGATGTTGTCATATCATAAACATTGTATTACATTAGACGTTGTTTGGTATTCCGGTTTCGGTGCAGCGGTTTGTGTGTTTGGTTTACATTTAACACCTCCACTTTATAATGTATTCATCTCACACAACTCCACTCCCTCCTCGCTATTACATTGAATGCATTCACTCCGCCTTTTCATAATACCCCGCCTACCATGGAGCCCCTCTCTCATATCGCCAGCCAATACCACTGCGCTCCACTATTATACTACACTCCTCACTACTACGCAATAGAACACTCTATTCACGCTGCCTCCATATGTTGTTTAATGCCATCCACTCCCGGTTAGCATATATTGAATGCAGCCATTAATACACCCACCCCCATAAACTCTCCCATATATTGCCTTCCCCATATACACCC
This sequence comes from Pinus taeda, assembly GCA_000404065.3. Lineage (NCBI taxonomy): Eukaryota > Viridiplantae > Streptophyta > Pinopsida > Pinales > Pinaceae > Pinus > Pinus taeda. Next base: position 147,550 of record APFE031587959.1, on the reverse strand, counting down.
TCCCCCATAAAATGTTTTCTCCATATATTCCCTTCCCCATATAACCCTCCCCCACATAATACCTCTGCTACATATTTATATCAGAACCGTAACTTTTTTTACAAAACTACCACCAAAAGTGTAATTTCTTACAGCATATTGGTAGTACAAGCACATTTTTTTACAATACACAGATTTTAAAATGCATTCATTGATATCTATTGTGGGAGTGGTTCCCAATGGCAAGGAGAACTATCCTGAATGGTTGCGGAAACCAAAACACACACTCATTTTTAATGAGCTGTGGAAAGGAGTGTGCGTTGGAGATGGAGATAAAGAACCAGAAAAGCCTAACTCAGACAAGGAATTTTCCATTTGGGAAAATAAGAACAACAAGGCTTATGCCTTGATCACAGCATCAGTAAATGAAGAGGTGAGTCACCATATTTCGCCATTTTCAAAGCCTTACAAAAACTAAAGGAACTTTATGACTCACACTCTGCACTTGAAGTTGTTCAACTCATGATTAAATTGTTCAGCCTTGAATTACAAAATGATGATCCTCTTGCTCTTGCATCAAAGGTAAAATCTATTATGCATAATATCAAAGTCACTAATGTTGAACTGGACATTCCTCTGATAGATTTTGTCAAGGCATTTTATCCCACTTACTCAAATCATCTTAAGTCATTGCAAGCAAATGGAAACCTCAAAGAAATTACCTTTGACTCCCTTGTGAATAAATTTGCTAAGAGAGACAAAGCTTTTGGGAAGAAGACAACTCCTCAATCTTCTGAAGAGGTTGTGTGTCTTGCACATAGAGAAAAGAATCTTGTTGAAGATTCTTCTAGAGGAAGAGGTGGTCGAAGAGGAAGGGAAAGAAGAAATTTCAGAGGCAGGGGGGGCAGACTCTTTCAAGGAGAAAAGTCAGATTTGCATTGCATACGTTGCAATAGAGATGGATTACATGATACATCCACATGCAAGTTGCCTTGGGACAGAATTGAACAGGAAAGAAATCAACCCAAAGGTAAAGCTAATGACAAAAAGAAAGGTAAAGCACCTGAATCTTCTCACTATGTTGTGGCACATTGTAATATTGGAGTAAAAGAAGACTTATTTAATGCTTCACTTACTTCTTGGAAAAATGATTCGTTGCTTGATTCAGGAGCAACTTGCCACATGACTTTTAGAAGAGATTTTTTTGAAGAATTTACTAACAATATTGATGGAGCAGTATACTTTGCAAACAAAGCAAAACTCAAGCCATTAGGGCTTGGCACAATTAGGCTTAAATTGCTTGGTTTTCCAAACTTTCTTTGGCATGATGTTTTATATCTCCCACAGCTGAGGAGAAACTTGATGTCCTTGGTCCACATTTGCCAACAAAGACACTCCATTCATATGTTTGATGGCAAGGTTGAGGTTAGAAAAGCATCAGATCACTCACTTGTCATGACAAGGATAAAAGAAGAAAGGCTTCTCAAGCTACAAGGTACCTCTACTTATGCACAAAATTTCTCATACAATTCTCATTATGATGAAGGTACATTTCCATCAAGTTTATTATGGCATGCTAGATTTGGACACTTGAACTATGACAGCCTCCGCTTGTTGAAGAAAAATGGTGTTAAGCAATGTGATACTTCCATTCTAGAAAAGCATAGCAAACAGTCTTTTCATGATTCACAGTCCAAAGCACATAGAAAACTTGAACTCATTCATTTAGATTTATGTGGTCCAATGCTTGTTCCTTCTGCAAATGGAAATAAATATATGATGACATTTATTGATGACTACACCAAAATGTATTGGGTTTATTTATTGAAGAACAAACCTAATGCTTTTCAAACATTGAAGAACTTTCATACGTGGATTGAAAATGATGCACAATCTCATATTGGCTCTATTCGCACTGATAATGGAAAGAATACACTTCAAATGAATTTGAAAACTATCTTCGCCAACATGGGATCAAACATCAAACAATTGTGCCTTATAATCCCCAACAGAACGGGGTAGCTGAAAAAATGAATAGGACAACCTTAAATATCGTGCACTCCATGATGTTTTTCAAGAATGTAAAATTGATGTTTTGGGCTGATACAGTTCTATGTGTTGTATATGTAAAGAATAGATGTCCATATAATGCTATTAGAAACAAGACTCCTTATGAAATTTGGTATGGTCACATTCCTTCAGTAAAGCATCTCAGGCTCTTTGGTTCCACTTGTTATGCCTTGATACCAAAGGGACATAGAAACAAACTTGGTGCAAGGAGTCGTAAGTGTATCTTCTTGGGGTATTCAAACACCTCCAAAGCATGCCGCCTCTATGATGAAGTTAATAAAAAGTTTGTTGTATCTAGAGATGTAATCTTTCTTGAATCTTCCAAAGCTAACAATGTTGTTGAGCGGCAACTTGATCGTTTGGATAGATTCGCAAATGCAAAATCATTTCAAGAATTTGACAATCAGACTCCATATCTTGAAGGGGGGATTCCTATACTAGATCAACCTGTGGAATCTTCTTTTGAAGCACTCTCTACCTCGCATGAAACTCCAACCACTAATGATATTTTGAGAGATGTGATTGACAGAATTGGAAGACTCAATCTACCATCTCATAAAGGTCCCCCAAAGTGGCTGACAAAAACACTTGAAAGTGTTCATCCTGATGAGGCTGGAAAGAAGGGAACAAAAACTTCAACCCGGCAAAATGGAGGTGATGTAGATAACTCTGATTCACCTGTTGATATGGATGTTTCTTATGATTGTGAATTGAATTTGTCTACAGATTTTGAACCAACTTCCTTCAAAGAAGTCGTTCCTCATGATGAATGGAAAGAAGCGATGCAAAAGGAGTATGATGCCTTGATAAAGAATGGCATTTGGAAGCTGGTTGATCCTCCATTGGGAACCAAACCAATTCGCTGCAAGTGGGTCTACAAGAACAAGTATAAAGTTGATGACTCACTTGAAAAGCACAAAGCGAAGCTTGTGGCGAAAAGTTTTGCACAGAAGGAAGGGGTCAATTATGAGGAGACTTTTGCCCCCATAGCAAAATGGGCTACCATCCGGACACTCTTTGCCCTAGCAGCTCAGAATGGTTGGAAAGTCCATCAAATGGATGTAAAAACTACTTTCTTGAATGGAGATCTAAAAGAGAATGTTTTTATGTCCCAACTTGAAGGATTTGTTTTGAAAAGACATGAACATAAAGTATGCAAACTTGTGAAATCCTTGTATGGCCTCAAGCAAGCACCTCGAGCCTGGTATGAAAAATTAACTAAGCATCTTTTGAAACTCAATTTCAAACATTATTATCTTGATGATGCAACTTTGTTTGTCAAGAAAGTTGGGAAAACAGTTGTATATCTTGTGGCATATGTAGATGATCTTTTGATAACAGGGAACAATGAAAGCTACATTGCATCCATAAAGAAGGAATTAAGGAAAGGTTTTGAAATGACTGATTTGGGCTATGTTCATTACTATCTTGGTATTGAAGTAACTCAACATCCAAAGTCTATATTCCTTTCTCAAAAGAAGTACATTGGAGATTTGTTGAACAGGATTGGCATGACTCAATGCAATCCTCTAACTACTCCAATGGAACAAAACTTAAAGCTCACATCCATTGAAGGAAAATAATTTGAGGATGCAACAAAGTATAGACAGCTTGTAGGAAGTCTCAACTACCTGACTACTAGCATACCAGACATTTCTTTTGTTGTTGGAATCCTCTCCCAACTTATGCAAAAGCCTTGTGAGGGACATTGGTCTGCTGCAGAAAGAGTTTTAAAGTACTTTAAGGGAACTCAAGACTTTGGACTCAAGTATACACAGGTGGGCGACTTCAACTTGATTGGATACTCTGATTCAAACTTCGATGGAGACAAAGAAACTAGGGTATCTACTTCTGGTTATGCCATGAGTCTTGGATTAGGAGTTGTCTCCTGGAGATCACACAAACAATCAGTTCCAGTAGATTGCACAACAGAGGTAGAATATGTGGCAGCAGCAGAGGAAACAAAAGAAATTGTGTGGCTCAAGAAAATCTTGGAAGATTTGCAGGTAAAACAAGTACATTCGACTCCACTCATGATTGACAACACCTCTGCAATAAAGTTGGCCAAGAACCCAAAGTTCCATGATCGAACGAAGCACATCAATACAAAATAGCATCTAATTCGACATCATGTTGAGGCCAAGAGAACCATCTTTCAGATAGGTGTTGATCATGGTTTCCATTGCTCTACAAGTAAACTATGTCACAGATGTTGAATGGGTCGTTGGTATTAGTATTTCTTATCTCTTTGTCAACACACACTTGGAATTGTGTTCATGATAATGTCGATGTCTTTTCTACTGTAACAAAACAGAGGTACTTTGATGTCCTTCGTTTCTTTGTTGCAAGTGATTGATACTTCGCATGCACTTTGTTTTATGATGGACGAATGTCCCAACAATAATTGAAACATTATTATTCCATGGTGAACAAATGATATAAACCATTCACTTGCAAATTCTTCAAATTTGGTCTCTTGAAGATAATGATTGGACTCTCACGGTGATAAATGGACGGTTATCTTTAAAAGCATAGTTTGTGTCATTAATCTGACATTTCTCACATGATCTATTGAGCAAGATTAATTTTCCATGCATAATTTGAATAAGAACTTGTTGATCTAAGTTAGACATTTTCTCAGGTTTGTTCACATCAGTAACTTGATATATTGTTCACATTTGCATAAGCATTCCTCTATCTTAAGAGTGGATATCAAGTTGTCTTCATTAAGCCGAGCTAGAAAAGCCTTCCCTCTTGCTACACGACCTATCATAGTTTGACCCTTAAGAAAACCCTCCTTAGGTTAGGAAGCCCTTCCTTAGCCTTAAAGCGAGAAGCTCCTTGGCTCTCCCATTGGGATAGGGACTTTCCCAAGGTGACAGTGGGTGGCTTGCCTAATAGTTGCTCCTTGGCTCTCCCATTGGGATAGGGATTTTCCCTCTTAGGTGAGAGTTTGATTAGCAGCATTTTGGCGCCATCGCCAAGGGTAAAGTCCACTTCATGAGTTAAGAATCCCCTAGATTCAACCTTTTATGAGCTTCCAAACTTATCTAGTGATTCCATGAACCCGTGCCCAGGAGATATTCCACAAGAAAATCCTCGTAAGGCACCATTATTTTGATCCAAGGACCTAAAAGATACTTCCATCAACAAATTCATAGGATCAAGGAATGTAATGCCCTAGGGAAATTTTCACTATAATTACCTAGGGAAAAAAATTCCTCCCTCCTACGGTTCCTTATTCTTCCTAGGGTTTCCAACAGAGCTTAATTTATTACAACGTCATGAACTACACAATTTATTCCAATAACGAAAATTGACGGTAATTTTTCAAAGATTTAAAATGAAGAGAATGATGATCCAATCCACCAATATTCAACCAATACTTTACATATCCACATGTATCAACTCCACTGTTTATTAAAACCCTAATAATAGTATATGAAATTCTTGCTAAATCTATTGACTGATGGAAGATCTTCAATATGCTTGCTATCTGTAATTCAAATCAAAACCCTTATAGTATTACCATATTGCGTCTTGCCTTTCTCAGGGCGGATCAACATGGTTCAAAGAGAGTCGATTGCTTCCAAGGTTATTTCACAAGATTCGGGATATTCCAAAGAACAAGCACTATCTCAGAAAGAATTATGTTTGCCTTGCACCTTAAGCATTGTCGAATTGTTTAGGAGATAATGTTGCCTCGGGGATTATCTCAACCCTACCTCAAGAAATAGTCTGAAATTGTTCATGAATGTACAGACTTATGCCTCAAGAGGTCAAGCTTCCTCAAAGATGTTACAAGACGGGCCTCAGGGGTGACTGAATGCTACAAAGATGGGCCACGCATTGATATCCTAGTCAGGTGGAATGCACTAGAGATCCACCCCATCGAAATTACCAGGGTACCACACAAAATCGTTACAGAGAAATGAAATACCACGGAGTGATCTCGGGGAGATTAAGCAAAGGAAGTCATCCAGTTTCAGGGTGTCTAATTTTGCCTTCCAAAAATCCTCACGATAGACCAAGAAGTGACATCCAACCTCAGGGATACCTCAACCTTCAACAAATCAACCTATTACATGGAGAATGCACATATGCCTAGCTTCAATCTACTTCAAGATGGTGCCTCAAATAGATATGTACTACTTCAAAGGGAGTGTGGATGCCTCAAGTGGATGACATCCTTCCTTAGTAAACCAGGAGTGAGAATGTCTTAGAATAAATGCATTATGCCTAGAATTTGCCCTCAAAGAAACTCATCCAATTTTAGGGTGACTAGGTAGGGTGGGATCACCTCCACCGAAACTAGTCCAAGGAGAAAATGGGGTCTTAAAATCCTTGGAGCCTTAGGCTCAAAGAAAACAGAGAAATAATCCAATCCAATGATGATCAAGTGAATCTAACCCCCTTGTATTTATAGATTGCTTTAAGGGGATTTATCTCCTTGACTGTTTGAGTGAGGTTCACACCAAACCCTAACATTGGGCTTTTTTGCCCCAGTTGCCCCAAAACTTGTCATATATTGCCCAAACATTGGGTATTTTGGGGTTTTCCCCTTTATCAAAGACTAGAACCTACGAGGATTGATAGGCTACTTCATCCCTTAGACTAATTAATTCTGTGGGGACATTACAGTCCCCCCTTCCCAACATTGCTTGTCCCCAAGCAATGACAGGTTTGGGTGCTGCAAAATCTGCCTTTCTATTTTCCAGAAGGACCTTACTTGATTAGGCACATGTGCCTTGTGAATTTCTTGGAGAAGATTTTGTCCAGACAATACAAGCAACCTATCATCTTCATGTTCATAATTAACTAACCCAATTAATTGTTCCCTGGTCGTCGCAGAGTCCATGACATCTCTATTTCCAATCTTTGTGTTTGTTGATTGACTGCACGAAGCAAAGGCGTGAGTGGTTACCCAGTTATTTCTATCAACATTGTCTATAGTGCAGCAATTCCCTTCATTCTCAAGAGCATTATTCTGCTTCATAGGCTCAAGAATGGAAAGTATGTCGCTAAAATCATTAGGATGAAATTCACCACAATCTGTGTTAACAAATCTAGGGCATAGCAATTAAGTGATTTCTCTTCTATTAGTCACTGCTTGTGAGTGCATATTACTTCTTTAGATTAGGATCTTCTTTTATTTAGGTTATTAGTGTTCTTCTTCATCAAACAGCGACCAATGCATAAACCATAAAGAGATAAGAGACATAGAATATAGGATATCAGCCAGGGCCAAACCTTTCACTCTTTGAGAGGAAAAATCAAACAAATTCTTCTTCTTATAGAGGTTCCAAATGACGAATACCAAGACGAAGACCCTTGACCTATTTGCCTCTCTAACACCAAGACACAAAGCTTCTTAGCTTGACCCTTTCCTTCCTTGAGTCAACGATGATCAAACTCTTGATTCTTCTTTCCTTCTTGACTGCTCCTTAGACTTCGACTTCCCGCAATTCTTGGCCTCCTTCGAAAACCCTAGCATGTGTGAATCATCAAGATTGTAACCTTGATTTCCTTCGCTTTAGTTGGAGGCTACTTTCTTTTCAACTCAATTTGATCTTGATTTCCTTCGCTTTAGTTGGAGGCTACTTTCTTGTCAACTCAATTTTCACTCTAGACTCGTCCTCTTGCTTGATTCGGCTGATATAGTCTCGGCTTCCCTTGCAACAGATGATCCTTCTCCTCGCATGTGTGATGGCTATTAGCCCTTAAAACAACCCAAACCAACTTGTCTTTTAGTCCTTCCTTCTTCGCTTGGAGAGAGGCTTCCTTTATGTGATTCTGAACTTCTTATTGCAGTGATGTTCTTGTCCGAAGTTCTCTGAAATTTTGTTCTGAATTGGAGTCAAAAAGCCCTATTTATAGTTGTTTCCCATCAACATAAGCCGACATGACATGATTCTGAGTTGACATGTCTATTTGAGAGATTTATATTATTCTTTTGAAGCCGACTTGAAGGAGGTGACTTTGTCTTGGTCTTGGAGGGCTTTCTAACTTATTTAAGGATTTATATAAATATATAACATGCCCAAGAAGGGTCCTTCATACATGACATAGACTCAGATTGACTTTTATGACTAGATGACAAATCCTAAAGGCTAACAATGAGAGCCATCACTAAAATAAAATTCCTTGCTCATGAAACCCATGAGACAAGCATTACAATAATAATTTTATTTTTCTTCTTTTCATCAATTACATATGTCATTATGAAGACCGAACCTAGTTACTTTTCAACACTCCCACTTAACTAGGGAGGTATTCATAATGGTACTTGGTCATTCTCAATCTAAAGAATTTCTCATAAGAAGAATCGGATTGGTAACCCATCTGTTTAGCATCATATCGAACAGCATTGTCAGATAGCAAGGCTTTGACTAACAGTTCTATCTCTCCACGAGTTCTAAGCACAATGTTGGCGAGACCAATGATGTATAGACACCCTCATCATTATCTCTCTCGGAACATTCCCCACCTGGGTTCTCAAGGTGTGTTCCACCAGGACTATTCTTATCTTAGATTCTCAGTCCTTCAAAGAATATCGGTCCTCAACGACTACTCTTATCTTGGATGCCCTAATACACCCTCAAAGAGCATCGGATGTCAAATGTTTACCCAATCCTCCATTATATCTTCCCAAGTGAAGTCAAGAATGATGTGTCTATCTCTCCCTCTTAATTAGGGAGGACACATCTATTCCAATAAAGGAATGTACTCATTCCTACGGAAGGAATGTACCTGATCTCCCTCTTGGCTTAGGAATTTTCAAGTTTCTTCCAGGTGAGAAACTTGTTTCCAGGTTCCCTCTTAATTAGAGACCTACAGTAGCTCCTCAAGTCGAGATGATGGGACAACCAGCTGCTTGAAGAACTCCTCTTTACGATGTCATGAATTTCTTTTCGTTATCTAGGAGTCTTCATGTTTGGGATTTCTACATAGGGAACTGACCATCCATCACTTTCAACCATGAGTCCGCCATGTCTTCATCGAAAAGTGATCTACCAGTCCATATCTGGCCTTCCTTCATGCCATGTTGCTTTCTTCATGGCATGTTTGCTTAAGGATCTTTCATCCTAATACATGTGCGTCGGTGAAAGAAGACATCCATAGATCTTCCCTTGTCAGCCCTGCATAAACCCATCCAGATATTCAAAAATAAAGGAATGAACATTAAAATTAACATTATCTTTGTGATGGTCTTTCATCATGACATATTTTAGTTTGCATCAGCATCCTGCATACATATCGACACGTCTCCCAAATATATATATATATATATATATATAGATATAGATATTGTCAAGGGTCTCTTTCTTTTTCACACTTCATCAAAGTCTTCATATCTTCCATGGAGATATCCTAGTCAAATCTTCTCAGTCTTTCAGATGTTGGTTGCCTTTACCATGGTTGCATATTCCATGATCTCTTCCTTCCTTTCTTCACACATTTCATTCCCAAGAGCTTCCAATCAAAGTTCATCAATTGTAGTCAACCACCTCATACTTCATATGAGGACATATTATATTGATTTCAGCTAGTGAATGTGTGACCCATGCATTCCTGCATCCCTTTGAGGGAGGAGATCCTTTCTTTTGATCATGCTCTTAAGATAGAGCATTGGTTCATGATATTTGCAACCATATGACATGACTTCCACAATATCAAATGTAAGCATACATACCTCATTTTTTCTCTGGGTCATTTAGACTTCCTGCAGCAGCTTCCTTGATTAAAAGAGCTTCAATCCCTTCATCTGCTTCACTTTTATGTCATCAACCATCATCCCATGAATTCCACAAGTTTGAAATTCTTGATGAAACACTTGCTTCCATTCATGACCAGTGAACCTTTGAATGAAGATTCCATCAGAAAATCTTAAGGATCTAAAGTATTCCCATCAGCAAATGTTTCCATTTGACAGATGTATGATGATCCTTGTACTAGATGACTTTGCCACTTGTGTTTTCAATGAGATTCCCAAGAACTATATCCTTGAATTCCATAGATTCTAACCATCTTTCATGCTTTTCTATGATGATGTCCCGAGCTCTTGCTTTCACAGCTTCTATGATGCCTTGATGCATCCCATTATTTACTTAGTGAATCATGATAGCCATATCTTAGAAGACTTATGAACTTGAAAAGAACTTATGTGAGGAAGACTATCTCAATAGTGGAGAGCTATTACTTCCTCCTTGGATTTCTTTTTTTAGCTTCCACCACTTCCTTGGTGATGTGGGCTTCTTCTCTTCCTCTTTTGTTATTGTCCTTTTTGAGGTTAGGACAATCTCTCCTATAGTGCCCATATTCTTGACACCCATAGCATTGTATTTTAGCCATGTTCTTCTTCTTTTTCTAAGGACCAAACTTTCTAAATTGTTCCTTCTTTTTGTCATTGTAGCATAAGCTTGATTTTGCTCACCTGCTCCCACATCCGATTTGGCCTTTAGTCTAGATTCTTCAATCTTGCACAGTGACCATAGATCCTGGAATGGAGTAGCTTCTTTCTTCCCACAAATACTTCAAGTAAAGTTACCCCACTCCTCTGGTGGTGCATTTAATACAACTGTAGTCATTTCTCTATCAGACATGACTTCTCCCAGATCTTGTAGTTGATCCTGGATCTCAGATATCCTCATAAAGTATGAGGCTATTCCATCTTCCCTTGACATCTTCAGCTTGTAGATTTCTTGCCTTAATGAGATGACTTTTCCAGCAATTCTTACAAAATACAACTCTACCATCTTGTCATAGATTTCTTTTGAAGTTTCGAGTTTAGATACATATGGGATGAGGGGATCCTTGATGGATTCTACGAGAATCCTTTGAGCCCTAACTTCACCTTTCATATACTTGGCAAGAGTTTGAGCATCTTCCTTTCTTGGCTTAGTGATGATAGAACCTTTGACATGTTCCATAACCTCATTTTCAATGAGATTCAAATTTGTCCTTTTCTTCCACGCAAGATAGTTTGAAGCCCCAACCAATTTGTTATTTTCCTTGCAAAAAGGCATTTTGACAGATTCAGATGTGGACTTAAATATACTTACTTGATAGGATGCTCCTGCTTGTTGCTTCCTTGATGTTGATGATGATATAGAGGATATAAAACTTCTCCTTGATGAAGGTAGTTTTCTTCAATAATGATCCTTGACCCAATAGAGAGTGAGATGACACCGCCTTTTGATCTACTTTCCTTTGGATGAATAGCCTTCAAAAAATTTTAACTTGAGTAGATGTAGGGTTTTGGCCTTCTCTCTCTTTATGATGATCACAATACTTCTTTGTAGACTTCTTTGATCTAGGGTTCTAATGCTTCCTTTGACTTCAAGATGATCTTCGCTTTGATGCCTTCCTTGAGATTTGATCCTTGAGTGTCCCTTGATAAGATGCCCTTCCTTGACTTAGTCACCTTAGCTCTGATACCATGTTGAGAAATCTAGGGCATAGCAATTAAGTGGTTTCTCTTTTATTAGTAACTGCTTGTGAGTGCTTATTACTTCTTTAGATTAAGATCTTCTTTTATTTAGGTTATTAGTCTTCTTGTTCATCAAACAATTACCAATGCATAAACCATAAAGAGACAAGAGACACAGAATATAGACTATCATCCAAGGCCAAAACCTCTCACTCTTTGAGAGGAAAACTCAAGCAAATTCTTCTTCTTATAGAGTTTTCAATTGACGAATACCAAAACGAAGACCCTTGACCTATTTGCCTCTCCAATACCAAGACACAAAGCTTCTTAGCTTGACCCTTTCCTTCTTTGAGTCAACGATAATCAAACTATTGATTCTTCTTTCCTTCTCGGATGCTCCTTAGACTTCGGCTTCCTGCCATTCTTGCCTTCCTTCAGAAACCCTAGCACATGTAAATCATCAAGATTGTAACCTTGATTTCCTTCACTTTAGTTGGAGGCTACTTTCTTGTCAACTCATCTTGCACTCTAGACTTGTCCTCTTGCTTGATTCAGCCTTCTATGATAACTGATATGGTCTCGGATTCCCTTGCAGCAGATGATCCTTCTCCTCGCACGTGTGATGGATATCAGACCTTAAAACAACCCAAACCAACTTGTCTTAGTCCTTCCTTCTTCGCTTGGAGAGAGGCTTCCTTTATGTGATTTCGCACTTCTTATTGCAGCCATGTTCTTGTCCAAAATTCTCTAAAATTATGTTCTAAAATGGAGTACGAACAACCCGATTTATAGTTGTTTCCCATCAAAATAAGCCGACGTGACATGATTGTCAACCAACATGTCTATTTGAGAGATTTATATGATTCTTTTGAAGCCGAGTTGAAGGAAGTGACATTGTCTTGGTCTTGGAGAGCTTTCTAACTTATTTAAGGATTTATATAAATATATAACATGCCCAAGAAGGGTCCATCATACATGACATAGACTCAATTTGACTTTTATGACTAGATGACAAATCCTAAAGACTCACAATGGGAGCCATCACTAAAATAAAATTCCTTGCTCATGAAATGCATGAAACAACCATTACAATAATAATTCTATTTTTCTTCTTTTCATCAATTACATTTGTCATTATGAAGACCGAACCTAGTTACTTTTCAACAATCTGCTCTTCTAGTTGTAACCTTTTGAAGGTTATTTTTAAGAGATTGCTCATATTTCAGCTTCAGTTGTTGGGGGCTATTAATATAATTGATCCCTTCCAACTCATCAGGATGTGCGGGAGATGTTGATGTGATAATACCTAGCAACCGGTACATGCATTTGTCATAGAAAATATCTGATACCATACCTCTCTGAGAATCCGACATCATATAAGGGTCCAAAATCATTCTGCCAGTGTTGATAATATCGGCGATATTCAGAAATATCGCGATATTTTCGGCAAGCTAAAATATCGCCAAAAAAATATCACGATATTTCCTTCCCTTAAAATATCGCAATATTTCAGCAAAATATCGTGTTACAACCTTATAAATCGTCGAGCAAGCTGGGTCGCAACTAGAAACACGATTTTTGTCATTTCATTTGCTCATTTTGGTTTCTGAGTCTTGAAGAAGGAAGGGTAAGAGCTTTGTGGTGGTTGTCAAGGAGGGATTGACGATCAAACAGCCATTATCACCACCAACTACGAATTTTTTGTGAATCAAAGATTGAAGAACAATGAGACAAACTTCATTTCTTCCATTAACAGGTATGTTCTTAAAAACCCCTATGTTAATGATTTTTTCATAGATTTAGAATTATGCTTGCTTGCCTCTTTGCCTACTAACATTTTGCTTCTTTGTTTTTTTTCCATTTGTTGTGATTTTCATGCCCATGAGCCAATGCAAGGGCTTTCTCCATACTTGGACAGCAAGGTTCTTTTTTTTAACTTTCTTATGCACCCTCTTATTGCCATTTTTCATTCACATTGCAAATAATGTAGTAAAAAAAAATTATCTTTTAAAATGAGGTGGTTATTACTTATTATTTGTTTTGTATGGGTGTTTATTTTTAATGCCAATTTTTTGTTTTTTGAATGCCCTTGGTTTGAATTAGGCCACTACAAATAGGCCAAAATCCCTGGACCTGTTGTCACTTTCCACCTACACTACCTACAGGTTAGTGAGAAAAGCCTTCAACCCCACAAGGTGTGGTTAATGGAAGGGAACTCAAAGAAGGGGTTGTCACACAGTTCCTAGATCTCTCCGTCTAAGCTATCTGATAGACAATGTTTTAAAAAACGAACTCAAGTTCGGAAACAGCCGAGGGTCGACTCCAACTCAGTATCGACTCAGTCGGTTTGATTTCAATGACTCAATGGTTGTAAAAAAATACATTAAATATTTATTTTTTTTATGAAAAAACATAATTTTAAAGATTTTCATTCATGTTTCCAAACACAAAGCATTAGAATAAAGAGTTAAAGCATTAGAATATGATCAAAGTAGGTTCATGAATATATTCATTATACCAAAATGGCACCTAGTACATTGTCCAATACATACATGATATAGAGATCAAAACAAAAACACATAACCAAGGAGGCTCTAAATGGTAAACTTTAAAACATCACTCATCACCAATATTATTGGCTACTGCTAGAGAAGCCAATATCATCTGGCTCAAACTCTGAATCAGAGTCAGACAAGGAAACCCATGGCTCCTCCTCCTCCTCATCACCATCTCCAATTGCAACTGTAGAAGTAGTAGCACTAGCAAGTGCAGAAACGGCACACTGAAATAGACAAGATATGTGCTTCCATCGTGGCATAGTAGAGGAAGTGCCTGCAACTGCAAGACTTGGGGTTGGGCCTAGTACAAGTGGATCTGAATTCAACTAAACATTATGTTCAACTAATGCCTCCATATGTAAATCCAAATCAAGACCAATATCCTCATCAGAATCAAACTCTGTTGGATGACTCTCCACTACCCAATCTGATGTTGCATCAATATCTTCCAACACAATGGGATCTGTATCAAGTCTTTTGTTTAGTAATTGGTTACGTCTTAGTCGAAGGTTGTATTGGACATAGACTAGATCCTATAACAGTTTTTGTTCCAAATTGTTTCTCTTCTTCGTGTGAATCCTCTCAAAGACAGACCAATTGCGCTCACACACAGTAGCACTGCAAGTTTGACCAAAAATACGGATTGCAAACTTCTACAATCGAGGACAATGGCTACCAAAATCCTCCCACCATTGTGCTGCAAAAAGCATAGTAGTGTAATGAGTTAGCTCAACAAATTATATCCAACTTTCAAATTATAAACAATTTAACAAAATAAGAATTTGAATATTGAAATTTTTGTTTCCCTGGCTCATCTGCTTCCCTTGCAATCCTTGCTAGGTTCTTGCCAAAGGTACATGTGGCTCTGCTGAAACAAGTGATCTGTTAGTGTATCTCCAGCTGATCACTCTCCTTAGGGATCATGCGGTCAATGTAGTAAATCAATCCATCTCTAACCTCCCTAGTCAAAGTCTCTACCTCCAAAGCTTTATAATGATACCTTGGGGTCAGAAAATACCCAGCTATATGTATAGGGCAATGGAGTTGATTGTTCCATCTTTTATCAATGATTGCCCAAATGGGCCCATACTTAGCCACTCTATCCTTGTATATTGCCTTTATTTGCTCCTTTGCTTGATCCATAGCCTCATAAATGAAGCCCATAGCCAATATTTCCCCATCCACCAACCGCAACACCTTAACCAGTGGCTCAGCAACTTTCACAATCCTTACTGCCTTTTTACAAAATATTTCTTCATTAACTTTCTTTTTCACATATTTGCCATCATGTTTGCGAAACCATTGGCATTCATTCCATTCATCACTGGAAAACACCCTTTGCAAGTTTCTATGTTGGGAAAGCATAGATTGCAATGTCAAAAAATGAGTTGTGAATCTAATATCCCTGCCCCTATGTGTTTCCTCATCAGGCTCAAAATCCATGAGTGATTGTAGATATATTTTGTTATGTTTTTGGCATGCTCTATTGTGTTCTTGACCCAAACTATTTTGCCAATATCCTCAAGCATGAAGTCTATGCAATGTGCAACACATGGGGTCCAAAAGATGGTTGTGTGTTTTTCCTCTAACATTTTACCAGCGAGAACATAGTTAGAGGCGTTACCTGTGATGATTTGAACAACATTAGCCACCCCCACCTCTTCAACAACCTCATCCAAAAGCTGATACAACAAGTGTGCATCTTTCACCCTATCAGATGCATCAACTGATTTTAGAAACATGGTTCCCTGTGGGCAAAAGATAAGAAAGTTTATGATGGTACGGTTCCTTTGATCAGTCCATCCATCTGACATGATGGTACATCCTGTTTTTGCCCATGAGCTTTTGAAATCTTTCAAATATTAATCAATGGAGGAAACTTCTTTTCGTAAAAGAGATCCCCTTAACTCATGCAAAGTAGGGCCTTTGAAGCCCTTTCCAGCAGCGAATATGGCATCAAACATAGGTTCATCATATGGAGAACGAGAAGCATTGAAGGGGATATCATAATCATACCACCATCTAGCTATGCAATCACAGGCAGTCTCTCTCAATTCTTTTTTCCAATGGTCATCTAAAGTGGGTTGCATATGACATCTACTAGCTTGAGGACCTTGTGCATATGATGGAGAAGAGGTGTGAAATAACTTTTGATATCACCCCGCTTTTTCATTTTACCCTTTTCTTGCATAGACTCCAAAGAGAGAGGAACATAGCGAAAGGGGTTGGATGCATTAGTGCAAGGGATAGATGAAGAGCCCTCATAATCAAAATTGAGGTTGACAAACATCATTTGTTGTATACTCCTCTTCCTCCCAATTTCAACCTCTATTTCTTTATTCCTAGCTTTTTCTTGCTCAAACTTCTCAAAGGTATTTAGCAACTCCTTCCTAATCTCCCCAATTTGTTCTGATGGTGCTTTACATGGAGTAATTTGGTCTCTAATACCAACCAAGTGTTGTTTCAGCGTATGAATGCCCCCTCCACCCTCCTTAATTTTTCTATGACAAAATTTGGAATGTATTTGATTATCAATCATTTCAGCATATGCCCAAGCAGCATCTTTCACTCTATGAGCCATTTTTGGACTTGGAAATGAAAGGAAAAAATCTGAAAATGAAAACAGAAAAAAAATAACATTGCTTCAATGTTCATTTCTTTTACAAAAAAGGCTCTTTTCAATTTCCAGATTTGCACAGAAAAACAAGCAAAAACAGATTTTAGAAGTTAAACAAACAAACAAACAAAAAAACAAAAAAAACCTCCAGGCACGAAGTTGCCACAAACCGCCTCCTCAATGTTGCTCCAATGATTGCCCATGACTCCTCATTGTTGCTCCAAAAACAAACTCCATAACTCTTCACAAATTCTCACACAAATGCAATGAGATAGCTATGAGGAAATGTGAGGGGGTTGGGTAGCTTTTATAGGCTTGGGAGAGG
This sequence comes from Pinus taeda, assembly GCA_000404065.3. Lineage (NCBI taxonomy): Eukaryota > Viridiplantae > Streptophyta > Pinopsida > Pinales > Pinaceae > Pinus > Pinus taeda. The sequence goes on along the minus strand of APFE031587959.1, from coordinate 130,571 downwards.
TAAATGGGCCTCAGAAACCTAAAACCCAAATAGAATACGGTGAGGGCTCTGTTTTTCCCTCCAAAAAGTCTAGTTGGCCAGTCCAAACTGGCCGAGATATATCGGGCTCGGCCGAGTCGGTGACCGGCTCTTCCGATTCGGTAACAAATCGGCCGCCGAGCCGTTTTCTCTACCAAGCCGAAACGGCCGGGGGTCTAGCTCAGTTGGCTTGGTGGAATCGAAACCGGCTTGGTCATTTTTTAAAACAAAGCTCCTAGGTTAGCTAAGGAGGGTGGTCCCTAATGAACAGTTAAGTTAAAAGTGATATGAGGTTCTAGGAGGAAAGTTAATTTGGATTACTTGTCAAAAATAACTTGTTTCCAAGAATTAAGCAAGCATATAAATGCACAAATTTTCAAATATATATTCAAAGTATAGACCAGTACATTCAAGTAAATAACAATGGCTTGCTCAAAAAATGAAATCAAGATACAAGGATAGACAATTCAAATGTTAGACCAGAATAAGCATATGAACACCAATTGCAACTATAAAAGAAATAGTATTTTGGAAGAAAATGCCCCAGATAACAAGATACATCAATTACTCATGAACATAATGATCATCAAAGCAATAACATGAAATAGAACTAAATCAATGATCAATATTCTAAGTACAAGAAAATTAAATTGTTGTAAAAGTAAAAGACTCACAATACTTGCATAATAAATGCTTCTTGAAATGAAAAAAATGATATCACTAATGAAATTCAAAACACATCAAGATAGCAAAATGGGAAATTGCAAGTAAAGTAGAATGATGATGTAAATGTGTTCTTGGTTGATTTTATTAGTTAAAACTTAAAACTCTAAAAGCAAAATTTCAATTAAACTCCCTTCAGACGGCCTATCAGCGGAGATGCACTGTCGGTTTTCTAAGGGAGCTTCTAGAAGCAGAGGTAGTAAGCGAGACAGAAGATATATGTTCACAGGAGGAGTGATTCCATGGGAGACGAACGTCAAAGAGGCCACCCTTCTGGCTATGTCTTCCTCGGGCAATGCGTCAAAGGAAGAGATTACTAGGGTCAAAAACTGCCAGAGACATACCACCTGCTTCAGGTGACCTCTGACCCAGGAGAAGTTTTCCTGGAAGACAAGCATGACATTCAGCAAGTGACGCGTGGAGGTGGATGGACAGTGATTACCGCCTTCATCGCTGGGTGATTCGTGAGCAGTTGTGTGGTCCGATTTGGTCAGTGGCCGTCAGATCTGAAGAGGGAAGATCAACAGCCACCTTTTGGTGTGCAAGTTGGTGGGGCCGAAAGGATAAAACCGCTAATGATTTACCACCTTCATCAGGCGCCTTCCAAACCAAAGACGGTATTATTGAAAAGCCAGCGATTCCACTCAGGAAGCAACACGTGGCAAAGGACCAAAGAAGCAAATCGCCTTCATCGCGTGGTATTCAACGAGCTTTTTTAGCCGCGCAATATGGACTCTAGTTGTTGGATCAAAAGGAAGAGATCAACAGTGAGCATTGATCGTGCAACTTTAGGGTTTTTTGGGGCTTCGCCCTTGCGCGGGTTGAATCTTGACCACTGGATTGTTAGAAGACAGATCTTCGGTCGGTTTTGGGGAGCAGACTTTGGATCCACTCGCCCGCTCTTGGTTCCAGGGCAGTATAGGCCTTGTCTCTGTTTGATTTTTGGAGGGTTTTTTGGGTACTTTGGGAATTGGAGCGAAACTCCAATTCTTGCCTAATTTTCAACATACTCTTCAATAGCGAAATAAAATCTTTATTAGCACAAGAAATCGAGACAAATGATTTTAATTGAAATTGGATTTTGAAACACAAGCTAAAAGCCAAGGATCCCTGCAACACAAAATCGTAAGATGAGGCCTTGGGAAATGACAAATGCGGGTTCTTCAATAAACTTGCTCAAGAGTGTGATGATTCCTCCAAGAATTTCCCCTCACGCTTGAGGCTTGATCCCAGAGATGTCTCTACACAACTTTAAATAAACATTATATCCTCATGGGTTAAAAGAAATACAATGATAAAAAGATCTTAGAGATTTATTGGAAAATCAAATAAAACTTTATCTAGAGCAAACTCTCAAAACCAAACGCCAATGTGAGATGGTTGCACATTAACAAATATCTAAAAGCATAATGGAAACTAATGAACACAATAGCATAAGTAGAAAACGAAACACAATGATCAAGATATTACCTTGCTCAAGAAGAACAACACCTCAGATGTGAAACCCCAAAGTCTTTTATTGCAATAGAACATTAGTGTACATAAGAGCAGTGATTCCCCAAGCACAATAGCTCGTTTTCAATTGATTCAAATGATAGCTCAAGGCTCTATTATATAGAACTATGGGAGTCGATCCCAATGTAGAATGTGTCAACAAGTGGTACATAATTGTCAATCCCAATGTAGGAAACCAAATCACAAGTGGCAAGACGATTGGTTATAGGAGGCAACCTTGACTCCTTACTGTCCATCGAATATCTTCAAATATGCTATGTGACGCCACCACTACAAGATGAACCCAATTTGCCATGTGTAGAAGATGCCAAAACTGTTGTGCGTGTAGCTAAGCTGTTGTAGATTTCAGTCAACAATCTCCTTAACTGGCAACTAATTTCCTTGTTGGTTGATGTGAATATCTCCATTATTGGTACGTACTCTCCTTGAGGATCAGCGTGTCTTCTTCTTGTTGCCATGTGTGAGTATGTAGGGGACAAGGGAGACTCAACTCCCACCTAAAATCAACCATATCTAAATGTTTAAACTGTTGTGATGACTGGAAGATATTGTTGCGTGTATCCTTTCTTGGCTGCCTGTGCATATAGCTAAGGTAGATAACAGCGTACAGGTGGATGGTGAAGCGTATATTGGTGGAGACGTACTCCACAATTCCCTCAAATTAAATTCCATCAACTATATTTAAAACCATGTGTTGACTACTTGTTGGCAGCGTATGAGTTTATTGCATCTGCGTTGATAATCCTTTGCCTAGGTCAACGCGGAGTTCTATTTGACATGTGCATGAAATTTTAGTTTGGCATATACGTATACTATGGAGAATGAGTGGGGTCCATTCCCCACTCTTATTCCCTTTAAACATAGACTTTAGATTATATCCAAATTAAATCAAATCCATTTTTCAATAATTCATGTTGTCTCCAAACTTCATCGTGTTGCCTTGTTGACTGCCTATTGACCACCCTTTGACTTGCTTTGACTTTGAGTTGTACCTTATGTGGTGGGCCCACATGGATGCCACATCACCTTTGATTTTCACTGAATCTGCCATGTCAAATTTTGACTTATTTTGACTTTGGAAAAAATTCTATATTTTTCCAATTATTCATTTTTCTATTTGTTTTCTCATTTTTGCCACTAACATTAGGAAAATCAACTTTTGAAGGACTACAAGTCGTTTTTTGACCCCCAAAGTGGGTCCTGGGATAATGTTGGGTCTCTGAGAATGAATTTCGAGTAGTCACACACCCCAGACATTTCATAAGGCCACTTATTTACATCATTACATAGAAAATAATTAAAATTTCTCGTTTTGCGGGAAATTTTTAATTATTAAAAATCCTACTTAGACCTAGCCAAATTCCACAAAAATTTGTGTGATCTAGTATGGTAGTATACATCGACTCTAGACACTAAGATGTGTTAAGGGCTTAACCTTCAAACCGTCACCCCAGCTTTGGGGTAAAAATAGTGAAAAAACCCAAAAAATTATCCACCTCTGAAAAAGAAGGGATAATTAACTAGAGAAAAAACACTCCAAGGTCTACTCATTTGTTGATTGAGTCCCAACATCCTAGGCCTGTTACAGACTCAAAAACTCATCATTACTAGTATGACTTATTACAATTCCCCACTGTGTGGAATCTGGGTACAAGAAAGATGATGAGAAGATAGAAGTAGAGTTAAAAAACTTTGTTGCCTGATGATATATGATGGTACAAGTGTCCTTTGAATCATCCTTGGGCGTGGAGTCTTCATATAATCATCAGGTGCCACTCTAGTGGGGGCAGGACAAGAGAGCCATTGCAAAAATGGTAACACATTTTGGCAGGGAGTAGATGAAGTGTGCTCAGCTAATGAACCTACAGTAAAGGTTCTGAGATTGGTAGATGGGGACTAGCCTACAATGGATTATTTGTATGAGGCCATGGACAGGGTCAAGGAGGCCATTCGTTCTTATTATGTAGACAAGGGTTTTGCTAGGCTTGATAGACATATGATGTTATGGGATGTGATTAATAGTCAGTGGGCAGGGATGCTTCATCGACCCATTCATGCGACAACACTCTTCCTCAACCCCGCATTAACATACAAATGCGCCTTTGATTTTGATAGCGAAGATGGTACCTGATCCTGAGCTTCGTAGCAAAATCAATCGCGAGATACAATTTTATCGGGATTGTGTTGGCATATTTGGCTTTGACGATGCTATTAGGGAAAGGACTCTCTTCATGCCATGTAAGTGACAAGTCATCACTCATTAGAATTTTCAATTTAGAATTTACTTATTTATAATTCTAGATTTTTAAAATTCAATTATGTAACTTTTATTTGAAAGTATAATTATGTTTTAAGTTTTTGACTCTTTTATTTTTTTATTTTGTTGTAGATATTTGGTGGCGAAGCTATGGTGCAAGGGGACCAAATTTTCAGAAATTGGCCATAAGAATCCTAAGTCAAACATGTAGCTCTTCAGGGTGTGAGCGCAATTGGCGTGTATTTGAGAAAATAAACTCAAAAAAGCGCAATAGGTATAACTTTGAGCTTCAACCTTCAATGAAGCAATTACATTTATTGTAATTTTAATTTATGACCCTCAAGTGTCAAGAGTCGAAACTCGTTAGTTTTTTTGACACTCTTACAAGTTGGAGTTCTCACGCCTCAATGATTTAGGGCATGTGCATTACAATATCCGACTTCGAGTGAAGCAAATAGAAACACCAATCAGATGCCATTTCCTTAAACAATATTGATGTATCGTCTCAATGGAGGGTGGAATCTGAGGTGCCCATCTTGGAGGAGTCACCTGCATGGTTAGAGCCAGAGGAACCATTAGAACAGGGGCAACAAGAGGAGGAGGACTCGGGGGAGGAGCAACGCGAGGAGGAGGAATAGGAGGAGGAGGAGGAGGAGGAGGAGACTGTGGGAGCATCATCGTCAGCACCATCTGTTATAGATATAGGACAGCACAACTCCATGCCCAACAATCATTATTTGACATTAAGTGCAAGGGCAGGGCCTTCTACTGCTAGGGGCAAGCCTGGCAAACGGCCCATCATGTTTTCCCATAAAAGGTGCAAGGGGCATCGATTTCAGACAGATCTAGTTTTATTTGTTTTGCTATATATAACTCATGATGATGAGATACGTTTATATATGTGATGTTATTTTGTATTGGTTCTCCACATTTGGGTCCTTGATTAGACAATTATCAGGGATCAAAAGGATTTGATATCACCTGTGATGTATCATTATTATTTTACATCCACTACATCATATTTTCTTCATATTTATGTGCCAATGTGTTTATTTCATGTTGTTATTGCTTTATATGTTTAAAAATCTGAAGAAAAAAAATGAATATATGCGTTTTTTATGTTTGCTGATATTTTCACCGATATTGCCGATAAGATGTTTTCTGGACCCTCACCGATATTTTGTCGATACTGATATTTTCAACACTGATTCTGACAACTTCCAAAAACTGGCAGCACATGTCCCTTCCAAATGGGGTCAAGAGGATGAGTAGGGCGTGGACTTCTTGTTGAACCACAAATGTATGCAGAAGAGAGGCATCAAATCTCATTTGATGAACAAGCGGCACACTCATGCTAAGACTACAAAATTCTTGGAAGAATAAAACCAAGCCCTTCTTTGCTTGATTTGGAATGTCCGGTGTTTTTAACCTTACAAACATCTCATGCACAAAAATTGTCTTCTCTGAGTGAAGACATCACTGTTACATTATTTGAACACATAAATGTGATAATACTTGTGAATGTAACCTTATCCATGGTTTGTGGAAAATTGATATCCTCTACATATATATCAGCAGCATGGTATAGACCATCATACAAAAATCTAGCATAATCAGGAAGAACTGCTGCTAATGACTGAAATTTCAGAAGCTTCAAATAGACATCTGGTGCCACCTCTGCAAGGTATTCTTCCATCAACTTTGCAACCATTGTAATTGGTGTGAGTGATGGAGAATCTTTCAATAGGTCACCATCCACAGGGCAAGGAGAAGCACCTTCTATTGACTGATCCAAAAAGAGAAAATGGTCCAGAATTTGCTCAACATCATAAAGGGTTTTCACTGCATAAGAGTAATTAGGCATGAGAAAATTTTCCAGAATTGCCTGGAACTGCATTCCTATCCCTTTTTCAAGATTGACTTTGCAATCAAGACTTGCATTTAGAATTATTGCAGCCCAAACAAAAACCTGGTGGATGCCATACCCTTTTGCAGGGGCAATAGACTCTCAATAGCTTCCAAAAGAGGGTTTTGATCACCTTCAGATGAGGTAGAAACCAAAGAAAGTCTGAGAAACTAACTGCAATTTTCCCGAGTTCCCTGACGTCTATTTATTCCAGGGGGATGCTGCTTTGTATATAGTGTCATAGATCTAGCAATACACTCAAATTTGACTCCTCCAGTTTCCATTACTGAAATCAACCTCTTATACAGTTGCAGACTCAGCATCGTGACATCTTCAGACCACCAATCTGGACTAGCATTTTTTGGTCTAGCTCCCATACTGATTACATTCCACAAGGCACTTCCTCCAGGACTTTGCATAGCTCCATGTTCCATCATGGGCCATCCAACTAATTTGGGATCAGTGCAATCTTTGACGACTAGTAAAGCAACACATCTCTTTACAATTTGTGATGCCTTTGTATGTGAAAGCACAACCTCACACCTCTGAAGTGCCTTTGTTGGTCTTACTTCTGCCTTGTTATCTGCAGGTTTATTTACATGACATACAACAACTCCAGGGCATTTGGTTCACCTTTCATGTACCCCATTCTCATTATACTTATCAACAGTACCTCTGATCACAGAATCGTTGGCACAAAATGCATCTTTCTTCTCATCATCGTATGTGCTTGGAAAATCATGCCCTAATCCAAAAGGACGCTTTTGTGGTGAAGTCCAATTGGTGCATAGTTTCAATGCTTGCTAGTTCAAAAGTCGATGATAAACCATTGAAGTAGCAGCATGCATATTTGCTGCTGAAGAATCTGCTCTGATGCATTGCCTTCGGCCTTCCTATTACCTTCTAAGATTATATATTGCTTGTTGCCTTCTCCCATGGCAATAGTATCCTCACGCAGCCCTGGCCATACTTTATTATTACTTACACTGTCCAGCTGTCTTAATTCACCTGAAATCTCAGCCTTTGTTGTTGAGTTGTGTTCAAGGTGAAACCCTGTAGATGGAGGATATGTCATCATGCTATCAGAGGGAGAACTACTGTCTTCACCTTCCTCTATACCACGAATACTTTCATTCTCTCCTACAATATCCAGCATATATGAAATTTGAATGACGTTGCTATTAGAAAGGGTGTCCCCCTCACCGAGATGACCATTTTGTTCCCTGAGATTTGGTTGTTTTCTTTCAGCACCATTACCACTAGGCATGGTTTCACCTTTAGGATTTTCATTCTATTTAGGAGGATAGAGCTATGACCACTCTTTCGAGCATGCCTTTATCCTTGCTTCAGCTTCTTCTGTACTTTGTTTTTCTGTCTTAGGCTCACAATTAGTATCACTCAAATTTGTTTTTCTTGCAGCTATCCCAAAAATCGTTCCATTTCCTTATACCTGCTTTCTGTTGCGTGCTCTTATCATCAGGTTCAAGAGATTGATCCTCTTCATTTTCCTTACATGTTGCAACTTTTCTATCCAACTCCTCTAATTTTGTAAGAGCCATTGTGTTCCAATATTGCAATCTTTTAATAGTTTCCGCTTGCTGCTCTTCTAGCTTCCGCTGAGACTCTATAAAAAATGTTTCCAGTTGTTCCATCTTAAAACACCCTCCAGGCTAGCAATAGAGCCAGCTCTGATACCACTGTAGTCTATGATGTCCTAAGGCAGTTTTCAGTGTAATTACCTAGAGAGAAAAAACTTCCTCCCTCCTAGGGTTCCTTATTCTACCTAGGGTTTCCAACAGAGCTTAATTTATTACAACCTCATAAAATACACAATTTATTCCAATAACAACAAAGGATGGTAATTTTTCCAAGATTCACAATGAAGAGAACAATGACCAATCCACCAATATTCATCCAATACTTTACAGATCCACACGTATCAACTCCACTATTTATAAAAACCCTACTAACAGTATATGAAATTCTGGCTAAAGCTACTGACTGAGGGAATGTCCTCAATATGCTTGCTATCTATAATTCAGATCAAACCCTTATAGTATTACCATGCTGAGTCTTGCCTGCCTCAGGGCGGATCAACCTGCTTCAAAGAGAGTTGACTGCTTCCAAAAGTTATTTCACAAGGTTTAGGATATTCCAGACAACATGCATATCTCAGAAAGAGTTTTATCAACCACCTTAAGAATTCTTAGATTGTTTAGGAGATAATGTTGCCTCAGGGACTGTCTCAACCCTGCCTCAGGAAGTAGTCTGAAACTGTTCATGAACATACAAACTTGTGCCTCAAGAGGGCAAGCTTCCTCAAAGATGTTACAAGGACGGGCCTCAGGGTGAGTGCCTGCTACAGAGATGGGTGACGAATTGACATCCTAGTCAGGTCGAATGCACCACAGATCCACCCCACTGAATTTACCAAGGTACCACGCAACACTATTACAGAGAAACGAACTGCCACAGAGTGATCTCACAGAGATTAAGCAAAGGAACTCCTCCAGTTTCAGGATGTCTAATTTTTCCTTCCAGAAAGCCTCACGACCGACCAAGAAGTGACGACCAGCCTGAGGGATAACTCGCCCTTCAACAGATCAACCTATTACGTGGAGAATCCACATATATTCAACTTCAATCTACTTCAGGATGGCGTCTCAGACAGATACGTATTATTTCAAAGGGAGTGTGGATGCCTCAGGTGGATGAGATCCTGCCTTCATAAACTAGGAGTGTGAATGTCTTGAGAGTAAATGCATTTTGCCCAGAATTTTCCCTCAGAAAAACTAGTCCAATTTTAGGGAGACTAGATATTGCCTTTGCCTCGGATATTCCTCAAATTACTCCATTGCTCCTTCAGATATATAAGTCCCTGTGGCCATAACAAAGAAACAAATAGAAAAGATAAAGAATATTGACTGGGTAGGGTGGCATCACCTCCACCAAAACTAGTCCAAGGAGAAAATGGGGTCTTAAAACCCTCAGAGCCTCAGGCTCAAAGAAACCAGAGATAAATGATCCAATCCAATGATGATCAAGTGAATCTAACCCTCTTGTATTTATAGATTTCCCTGAGGGTTTGTCTTCTTGATTGATTGAGTGAGGTTCACACTTGTTGCCACCTAAATCCACACCTGGGAGTATCGTGGAGAAAATCTTTAACTCCACTTGGTGTGGCCCTGGTGGCAACATCTTTTGGCATCATTACCGGGGATAAATCTTTTTAAACCAGGAATACGACTTATTGTTTCTTGACTTTTTGTTTTTGCTTTGTTTTATGCATGATTGGTTTTAGATATTGGTTTGTGTCCAAGTGGCAACTCCAATAAATCAAAACATTGCAAGATATTCTACTAGGAGAAACCCAATCTTTTTGTTTGACCCCATTCTTGAGCCTGAAAGGGTTTGTAGGAGGTTAACAAACTTTCTTCTAGTAGACTTCTTGTCAATCTTGGATAGGAAGCAATTTATGATATCCATTTTCATTTTGAAGTTAATAATAGTCAAGAACTCAAAATATGGATAACTTGTATAAGCCTATCAATTTTGCTAACATTCAAGGATATCCTCGTGCATTGCCTGAAAAGGCCATAGAAAAGTTGTCTTCCTTCCAGGGTAACAAGTCAATAAGTGTGAAGACGCACATGAAGAATTTCAACCTGTGTAAGTAAATGGCACACCAACCACAAATATGAAGACGTGAAAATCAAGTTGTTTGTTTTGTCCTTGGAAGAAGACGCTTTGGATTGGTTCCTAAAGTGGAATGACAACTTCACAAATCTTGCATAGATTATAGTTGCCTTCACCACTAAGTGGGGGGATAAGAAAGAAGATCGCCACCTCTTGGTTGCCTTGAACGGGATCAAGAAGAATGAAAATGAAGAAATACACTCAAAATAGCAAGGAAATGGTCTCTCTCTAAACTGCGTCCACGCTGCTGGAGAACTGTTGTGCTGCTGCTACTACTGGAATCAAATGAGGATTTGCGGCTACTCCCCTCCTCAGAAAATGCTGAAACTCTAGAATCACCCTCTACTCAATAAACCCAGAAAAACCCAGAAAGCTTTCCTGGAATAGCTGACCCCCGAGAATCACCCCCTTGGGGATCTGCGCAATCCCTCAATGCTCTGCGCTACCACTGAAGGAAACCCTCCAGAACTCTACCTGAAACTTTGCCAAAATCCTCCAATATGCAAGGGTTGATCCCCTGTCAATCTCCCAGCACAAACCCTCCTGAAAAACCCCAATCTGAAACTCCTACCAGAAAGAACTGCGTCATCCCTCTCAAGACTGTGCAGTCATCCACAGTGCTCAATCCTCCTACCAACTACCAATGAAACTGCTGCAAAACACTGATGGAACTACCTTGCCCGAGCAGGCACTCGAAGTCCCCCGGAGCTAAGGGTGAGATCTCCGAACGGAGACACTCAATGCACTAAACAGCGCTGCAGACTAGCTAAACAGCCAGCGTGCTCTAAGTTGAAGTGACTAGCTCAACTGCACATAATTGAATGCAAAAATGAGGAGGCTCCTCTCTCCTTTATAGCGTTGGCCCCTCTCAAACCCTAAAGCCAACCTTCTTCAACGTAGCCCCCCCCCCCCCTCTTGCCACATGTTCCTATCCATCTGCGCAGTCCCTCCAAGTGTCTACGTGGACCCCTCCTCTACGTGGTCCTTTGGCCCCCCTTGGCTCTCAATTAAGTTACAACATTGTGCTACTAGGGAGTGCCTTTATTCTAAAAGTAAGTTATGTCACCCTTTACTCACCTTTTTATTCATAACTAACTATAGAAGGCAAAATTGAGCAAAAATTGAATATTCCAATTAGCCATGGCTAGTTAGGAATATTACAGAAATCTAAAATTCTACTTTCTCCATATGAAATCCAATGAGGCTGGAACCACTCTCAAACATCCTGAGTCATTCATGGTAATGTTAAAAATTTAAGTAAAAGGATGAAAATGAAGATTAAGGAGAATGTCACTTTTACTTTAAGAATTTAACATTACCATGAATAGCATAGCCTTAGTAGGGCAATATGATCAAATACTAGGGTTTGGGAGAGGGGAATGGACCCCAGATAGCATTTAACTAATTTATAAAACACCTTGGAGTCCCCAACACTCAGCTAACAGTTAAAAATTTTAAAAACAATATGAAAAATCACATTTTTTTTGGGTTACAGGCCACATTCATTGACTCGGCCGAGTTATTGCAGAACCGGTCGGGTTGACCGAGTCAGTGATGACTCGGCCTCCCGAACTAGTATTTCTGCTGGGTCGTAAATTTTTTTAGTGACTCGGATCAACTCAGTAGAGTCACTAATAACTCGGCCGAATTTTAAAACAGTGATATTGATGCTTTCAATGCGAATACCTCTTATGAATTGTAAGCAAAGAAGCCAACAAATTTAAGAGAAGCTCAAGGCATGGCTGAAAAGAGAGAAAAATATCAGTGGTGCAAACATCTCAATAACATCCTGATTTTACCTTGAAATCACAATTTTTTATGGTATCTTAATTTACCGATATTTGTTGATGTTTACCGATATTTTGATGGTATCTTAATTTTGCTGATGTTTGCCGATTTTTACCAATATTTTCCCAATTTTTTGGATTTATTGGTTTTCCAGACTCCTACCAATGTTATCCCGATGTCAATGTTTGCAACATTGAAAAATATAGACGAGCTTCAGGAAAATCAAACATTCCTAGCTTCACAAGAAGAAAGTCTCAAGAGTCAAAAGCCAAGGTAGAAGCTAAAGAAGTGGAACATGACCCCACCAAAGAATTAACTCAATTGATCAAGACTATGGAAATGAATCATGTTAATTAGATGAATGCAATTCAGAATCGGTTGATTGCCATGGAAAGGTCTTAAGTGAACAAATTTCCTCCTAATCCTAATGATAGATGGCAAAAGAAGGGGCCACCTTTAGATCAAAGACCACCAAACCCTTTGGAAACAACCAACTTGGTGAGTCGAGCTCCTCCCTATTGTAGAACTTGTGATGATTTCCACGAGGAATCCACTTGCCCAGTTTTTTGTCAGATAGTTGGAGGGGAATATGCAGGAACCATTGAACAAATCAACTCTCTCCATGGAAAATTGGATGGAAACCATTGAAAAGAGACGAAAGGTTGATGGTTTGTCTAAAAAAGTTGAAAGTATTGATGACATGATTTGTGTTAATGATAAGGTCACAAATATTTATGGTGAAAAGCCTACACCAAAAAAGGTCCTTGCAGTGCCCAAGCAAAAGGGAGTGACATCAAAGGAAATAAAATAAAGATCAAATTGTGTCTAAGGTTTTCATTTCCCCCATTTTAGATTTGAGTTTTGATCTAGGTGATTGGTTCAACAATGCAAAGGTGTCGGCTCCAGTATCGGAACTCTGGAACATACCATCTTAGATGTCAAAGTTGCTAAAATCTATTGAAGTATCTCAAGGAGGGGGTTGTGAGAGGATGTCAAGGGATGTACCAGTGGATGCTCCAATAATCTTACAGAATATGGATAGGTATATGAGTAATGAACGGTATCAATCTTTCTTCATAACTTTGCTGATAAATGATCTTCTTTTACATAATTGCATGTTGGATTCTAGTGTTTCATCTAATGTCATGACCAAAAAGGTGATGGAGCAACTAAACTTAAGGATATCTAGGCCTTGTCACAACAAATGTGCTATAGATTCAAAAAGGATTGAAGTGTGTGAGTTAATTAAAGATTTACAAGTTCATTTAGCAACTTACCCAGATATAATGATTACTATGGATGTTGTGGTAATAGATGTTCCTGATGCATGGGGCATGCTCTTATAGAGGAAGTGGGCAGCAGACTTAAGTTGCAGCATTCAAATGGACTTATCCTATGCCACCATCCCAACATCAGACAACACCTTGGTCAAGCTTGATCAGCAGCTGGAACGAAGATATCATGTTGAAAATCCAAGGGAACCAAACAATGAAATAATTTGTAGGTCATATAAACCAGGAAGCTATGCAGTATTGACAATTTTTTGGGTTTCTATGGTAGATCAGATTAAGGATGAAGAAGTTGGGCATTCCTCGGCACACTTTGATACATCAAGTCTTTCATCAACATCTATAGAATTAGACAGTTAAGGCAAACAAGGCAGAGGGATTAACCATGGTTGCGTCATCACATAAGCTTACACATAAAACAACAAAAGGGCAGAAAACTAAAAAGAAAAGAAAAAATCCAGACTGCCAGCATTGAATAGAACAGATATCAGCAGGTTGGCAATCATCATAGAAAGAGAAAGAGGAAAAATAAATATGATGGCCCCATACAGAAGAATGTTGGGATGAGTAAAGATCCCAAATTAGTCAGAATGGGACAGGGCGCATTAGAAAAGGAACCTATGGATCTGCCTGTGAGCAGGCAGGTACTCAAGATGGACTTCACTGAAAAGATTTGATGCCGAAGGCGCATTTGTGTAATGTAATTCTATCCCTTCTTTTTCTTTGCACCTTTACTTTCATCATTTCATTTTGGTATTTCTAGTTCAGCATCTTTGTTTTATTTTTGCCAATAAAATAATAACGATTTTATATGGTGAATATGCTTCTAATGTTTGTGGCGAGACATTTATGTAGTGCAGATTTTGGATTCTCACATGCTCTCTTGAAGATCAAGCACACGTCCCCAGGTAAAGCCAAATGTTACCTGCTCATATGCACATGGCAAGGACGAGGCACTTTGTTGGAATCATGATTGCCATTAGACCAAAACCCGCAAGCATTAGTCTCCGCTACAATCGCCAAAGTCAGGATCCACGAGATGCGGTTAGTCCATGTCTTGAAACATACGGGGAGAGTTGAACCTAATGTCCAATAATCTACCCCCCAGCGTGAGTCGGGTGAGTTTCGAACTCGAGACCTGTCGCTCTGATACCACTTGTTGGAATCATGATTGTTGTTAGACCAAAACCCGTAGGCACTAGTCTCTGCTACAATCGCCAGAGTTAGGATCCACGACAGACAGTTAGTCCATGTCGCGAAACATAAGGGAAGCACTAAACCTAATGTCCCATAGCACTTGATAAATTTTCAAAAGTTTTGAAGTCTAGCAAGGCAATTTTGCCCCTTCTTCTCTCTCCTCTACTTCTTTCTTCTCTCAAATTCTGTACCCCCACACGGGAATTGTAAAAATAAATGCTAGCATGATGAACTTGTATAACAAACTTAGGCCCTCAGGACCTGGTTACTAAGTGAGTCCACTCAAGGGTGTTGTTTTCACTTGACTAATTATTAGTCAAGGTTTTTCACCCGCATACTTCCAAAGCTGGAGTGTGGCTTAATAACTAGGCCTTGAGCATGTCCTAATGTCTAGGGTCAGTGTATATTACCATCCTAGGTCATATCTAGTGTCTTACTGAATTTGATTACATCTTTCTGAGAATTTTTTTAATAATAAAATTTCCTGCAAAACAGGATTTTTAATTAAATTTCTATGTAATATTGTGAATAAGTGGCCTTAGAAAATGTTGGTGGCATATAAGAGCTTGAAATTCATGCTCAGAATGACAACATTACTCTAAGACCCAATTTGGGGGTCAAAAAATAACTATTCCCCCTTGAAAACCCACTTTTCCCGAAGTTGAGGATGAAAAGGCAAGTAAATTGCAAAAAAATAATATGCGGGGACACAATAAAATCATATTTCCAAGTCAAAAAATCAACTCAAGTGATGTGGCATCAAAGTGGAGTGAAGGAGCTGATTTGGAATGTTAAGTGGGCCCATGAATTTGGGAAAATATTGGCTGCCACATAGGGCGAATTGTCCCTTTCAACAGATAAAAAAGGGGACCAAATCCCATTTGAGGGCCATTAACAACTAAAAAGAGGGGTTGAATTATGACTGATATGACAGCAAATTTGGGGCTGATTGTAACAGCCTTACTCAGCCAGAATTAAGGGACTAATATGCAGATTTTCGGACTTGTATGCAGTAAGGGGTTGTATATTCAGCCAAACTTGAGGCATTTGCTGCCACCTACAGGCAATCAATCAGCAATCTTTTAATATTGGCTGCCACATGGGGGGAATTGTCCCTTTCAACAGCTAAAAAAGAGGACCAAATCCCATTTGAGGGCCATTAACAACTAAAAAGAGGGGTTGAATTATGACTGATATGACAGCAAATTTGGGGCTGATTATGACAGCCTTACTCATCCAGGCTTAAGGGACTAATATGCAGATTTTGGGACTTATATGCAGTAAGGGGTAGTATATTCAGCCAAACTTGAGGCATTTGCTGCCACCTACAGACAATCAATCAGCATTCTTTTTGGAGAAAATTATTGGCCTCTTGGGCCTCTTCCAACTCTATATATTGTGCTCGTTTGCTCTCATTTGAGATGGAAGTTTGAAGTGTTTAGTAGATTAAAGGCTTGAATTTGGTTGTCCTAACAAACACAAATCAACCAAAAAGAGCTGACTAAACTCGGCTCTTCTTGGTTGTCTTAAAGTAAAAATTTCATTTAATTTATCTAAGATTTAGTAAGAAATTTTTTATCAAGATTTGGTACTAATATTGCAAGTGTCCAAACTTTGTTGTTGGCATCTATCATTTGGCTTGTTTGCTGGATTGTTTTGCAGGCCATAAAGTGCAAAGAGGAGTAGCATTGGTGGACTGAACCAAACTTACGAAAACAAACCCATCAAGACTCACTCTTCCAACCTTTTACCTGCAATTTCAAAATTCTTAATATTTCCCTTTGATATTAATAAAAAAAATCAGGCATTAAGGCTTTCATTTTAGATGTTGTCTTGACAGCAATCCATTCTTCTAAGAAGGAACAAGTTTACTTGGTCACTTCTTAGCAAATATCATCGAGATTTAATCTGTTAAACTTAACATCTTTTCTCTTTTTATATGTCTGATTTTAAAGTTCAAACCATTTTTGGGGCATTTTCTAAACCAATCATATTGCTGATCTATTGCAAATTTTGGGAAGTCCAAGAAGAGTGTTGGTGGAGAATTAAAACATTCAAAATATTAGCTTTGGATACCTGATTCAAAACCTCCATTTGCAGTGTGCACCTTATAAACCACTTTATAAGGCTTCTTTCACCCAAGGATCTTCCAAAAAAGCATTGAAATTTTGCAGAGAAAGTTTATCTTTGGTAAGAGTCCTTTGTAATTTATTGTAATTTTGTAAAGAGACTTTTCTCTCTTTCTTGGAATTTGCCTGAAGGGGCCATTTGTAACTTGTTTCTAGATTGCTTCTAATTTGCAAATTTCTTTTTGGAGAAGAATACTTGATCACTTTGAGGGATTCCATTGTGAACTCTCCAAAGCATCTCGTCAAGTCCTTTTCCCAAAGGGATCCAGTATAAACCAATGTTCCACAGGGTCACGCCCCCCCACCTGGGGCTCGAGTTTCCTAGCTCCCTCACACTCCGTGGATTTGAGGATGACTCGGGGTCGCTTCCCCACGCTCCCAAAAAGTAGGATACGCGAAGAAACTCGGAAGGGGTTATTTCCTCTAATTTCGGGGTCGAATCCTCAAAAGGGGGGTCATTTGGGGTTGTTTCCTTGGACAAAATTCGAAAAAATTTTAATGAAACAATTTTTTTAAAGACACCTGATTATTTGAAGGGACCAACAACACGATGGGATGTTGATCCAGAGGATGATGCATAGGTAGATATGGAGGAGAGCCTTGATGAGAAACAGATGGGGTTGTTTGGTGTGCCACTTAGCATGTTTGAGAATGCAAGTGATTTTGATTCAGATGGTGACATGTTTGATACTGATTTATTCATGCAGCAGCTGGATGCAGAGACTAGTGTGGCATTACCTTCAGCAATTATGCTCATTTATCTTTTGATATGTTCTTATGTTATTAAATTATTTGCTTTTTTGTTTCAAACTTCAGTTGTAGACTTCAGTTTATTTTGAATCTTGATATTTGAATCATGATATATTAGACTTGAGTCCTAACTCTATAAAATTGACTCTTGATGTATCAGACTTGACTTCTATAATTTTATTTCAATATTCAGTATTCAATGTTCATAATTAGAACATCAATATGGTTTAAACTTTACAACTTTAAACATTTATAACTTTATTTTCGTTGTACATTGTTAGTAACTTAGTAGTTACACTGTACATTTACAAACTGACATGCATGATGTATGATTATATGATATCATGCTTTTCGTTTTAAATTTGTTTCATTTATATGATTCATCTATTTATCATTTATCCTTCATGATGTAAGTGTTATATTATATATATTATATATATTATATATATATATATATATATATATATATATATATATTATATATATATATATATATATATATATATTAATGATCAAGCGATTATATTATAAATATTAAAATTTCAATGATATATATCTTATATTTATAAGTTTTTAAGACCCCGACGTCCCCCCATGTTTCCTAAAAATTGGTGGGGAGCTTTTGCATAGGCCGCTCCTGCGTATCCCCGCTCCCTCGCCTCCTCATCCCGGAAACTTCGTGGAACATTGGTATAAATTATCTCTCCCTATCCCTCATTACTATAAGGGGGTCTAATAAAGAATTTATATTTTTTGGGAGTTGGGGGATTTTCTTCCCTAAGCATCCCCCCTTCCCCATTTGGGGAGGTCTCCCTTGTGATGCTTGAGTGATTTCCAATACTTTTGCTAAACTAAAGTAGAGTAGAGCATCTCACTAATTTGCATCTAGTTTCTATTGCGCAATCTTTTGTGCATTAAGTTTAAGTTGCAAATTCATTCACCAATC
Source organism: Pinus taeda (assembly GCA_000404065.3). Classification (NCBI taxonomy): domain Eukaryota; kingdom Viridiplantae; phylum Streptophyta; class Pinopsida; order Pinales; family Pinaceae; genus Pinus; species Pinus taeda. The sequence goes on along the minus strand of APFE031587959.1, from coordinate 112,357 downwards.
TAATCATTTTCCCTTTAGTTTAGCCAATTGCTACATTTCAAGCAATTTTCTTGCTTAGATTTAAATTTCCAAATTTGTCTTCGCAATAATAAATATACCTCCATCCTAGTTGATTGAAGTAGTAATTTAGGGACCCTTCATCCCCTAGTGTCTCCTCATTCTCAGATCGGGGCCCCAGTGAGGATAAGGTCTAAGGAAAAAGTTCAATTGAAACTTGTTCAATTTGCAACTAACCAATTTGCAAACTAACTTGATTTAATATAAACCAAGATTACATTTCAATACACATTCATCTTGCAACATTGGCACTTTGGAGTTATATTTCATTTTGCTTCCTAAATTCATTAAGTTTATCTATCTTTTGAAGCAATTGTAATTATTTCAAGTACATATATTTTGTTTAACAAAGCATCTTGTTCTAAGTATTCACTTTTCTAAGTATTTTACATTGAACATTATTGGACTTGCCTATCTTTATTGCCACATTTACTTTCTGAGCATTTACTTTGAGGCATTTATTTATTAATTATTTCCATCCAAGCATTATTTTCAAGTTTCAAGACATCTCTTTACCGGGAATATTTACTTTTGCAAGTACCTTAATATTTGGCACTGGTCTACCTTGATCCATCTTCTCTATTATTGCAATAACTTAACTTGTGGACGGTTATTGTTATTATGATACTTTAAATTGAATTGCTAATTTGGATGTAGCTTTGATCATTTAATTTTTAACTCCTAAAACTTGACTTATCTAGCATTAGATTAGTTGAGCCTTAGTTATTTTCATAGAGTCTACTCCCCTTGGCTTCGCTAGGAGTTAGCCTAGACGAAGGAGTTTAGATTTGAGTGACAGCAACTCAACTCAAAACTTTCCCCCAAGGCCACACCAAGTGGAGTTAAAGATTTTCTCCACGATAATCCCAAGTGTGGATTTAAGTGGCAACAACACCAAACCCCAACTTTGGGCCTTTTTGCCCCATTTGCCCAAAAACTTGCCCTCTATTGCCCAAACATTGGGTATTTCGGGGTTTTCCCCTTTATCAAGGACTATAGCCTATTAGGATCGATAGGCTACTTCGTCCCCTGGGCCAATTAATTCCCCGAGGATATTACAAGGAACCCCTATCTTTGAAGATTATCTAGACTCCCTTATTGTTGAGGATATCCTATATCTCTTTTAGGACAAGTTTGTGTAAGTCATTCAAGCAATAATGGATGATTGGATTGTTGAACTCAATAGACCTTTCAACTTTGCTAACGTTCAAGGTCGAACCCATGACATTCCAAAGAAGGCCATCGATACATTACCAACTTTCCTGTAATATTCTAGGCAATTTTCACACTAGGGTTTCTCAATAAACATTATTTTGCTCATTGTAATGACACAACAATTCTTTAATAGTATAGATGATATGAATCACAACAATATCCTAACTCATTTAACCACAGATAATGCAATAGTTCATCAACAGTACTTGTAGCTCAATTAATCAATAACCAGTTCCAAATCCAACAAAATGTATCCAATGAAATCTTATGCCCTATCTAATGATGACCTAGACGGTGTCTACAAGTTCGCAAACAAAATAGTGCCCAGCTAGTGATCCATTGTGAATTTTGGGCAAAAGAAATGGTGAATATCCTCGAGTCAAGTTTGTTGCAGGGAGATTAACCAAGGGTCATTGGTCACAGATAAACTCCTCAGATTGCTAATTGATTCTGCTAATTTTGTCTTCTCGTCGCCTCGAAAAAAATTCTTATGAATTTGTCTTAGAGCCTGGAATTATTCCAAGAGGTTCGATGTACCAAATCTCAAGTCAAACCACTAGAAACAGCCTCAAGGATATACACTCAAAACTTCAGACTGCTTCAAAAAATGGCATTGTTCTATCATAGGAGGATTCGATCAAGAATCAAAGAGTTTTGACTACAGACCCCTGTGGTTGCGACTCCGGTAGCCAAGTAATTCATTGCTGCCTAAAATTGACCTAATTCCTTCAGTGAATTCTCATAGGATATTCTAGCATCGAATTCAACCTCAAAGTCTCGCTTCCCTTCAGAATGTTTGTCCCTTAATTGCCTAGCACAAATTCGAATAGCCCTTAAGGTAATTTGGTCGACTTGCTTCAGAGTTCTTAAAAATATTTCATTGCTCTGACAGAATAAATAATTCCCTGTCTCCAGAACAAAGAAAAGTGACTAGGTAGGGTTAGATCACCTCCACTGAAACTAGTCCAAGGAGAGAAATGTCTTAAACCCTCAAAGCCTCAAGCTCAACAAAACAAAGACACATGAGCCAATCCAAGTCATGCCTCAAATGAATCCAACCTTCTTGTATTTATATACTTCCTTGAGGGGATTTTTCTCTTTAATTAATTGAGTGGGGTTCACATCAAACCCCAACTTTAGGCTTTTTTGCCCTAGCTGCCCCAAACTTACCCAAAAGGTGGGTATTTTGAGGTTTTCCCCTTTATCGAGGACTATAGCCTATGGGGATCGATAGGCTACTTCATCCCTTGGGCCAATTAATCCCTCAAAGACATTGCAGTCCCCCCTTCCTGGGATTGTTTGTCCTCAAGCAATGGCAATTTTCATTGCTGCAAAGTTTTCTTCCAAACCTTCAAGAATGAAAATTTGCCTTCAAATTTCACAGGTACCTTTTCAAACATACCAGTACTGCAAGATGCCATTTTGTCCATTAGAGGTTTCATTTTACCTCTTTCACCCATATCTTCATTTGTTACTCGAAGATGGCGACCCTTGCATGCCCCACGATAAGAATTGCAAGCAGAGGCTCTATAACCTTGACCATGATTCTGACTGCCATTATACACTCCACTATTATATTTTTGACAGTTATCTAAAGGATACCCATGTTGTTATCCATGACTAACAGCTCATCTTGGATACGCACTATGACTATAAGTCTTGTTGGCCTAGTGTAGAAAAGGCATGTCAAGTATACCTCCTCTAGCATGAACTTCATGCTGCATTGGATCTTGTGCACTATGTATTACCTCTTACGAGTTATTTGAAGCAGTGTTGAAAATATCGGTAAAATATAGACGAGGGTCCAAAAAACATCTTATCAGCGATATCGGCAAACATAAAAATGCATAATATATTCATTTTTTTTCAGATTTTTAAACATATAAAGCAATAACAACATGAAATAAACACATTGGCACATAAATATGAAGAAAATATGATGTAGTGGATGTAAAATAAAAAAGAGACATCAAAGGCGATACCAAATCCTGTTGATCCTTGATAATTGTCCAATCAAGGGCTCAAATGTGGAGAACCAATACAAAATAACATCACATATATAAAAGTATCTCATCATCATGAGTTATATGTAGAAAAACAAATAAAACTAGCAGCTATATATCTGAAATCAGTCCCCTCTCCCCCTTTTACGGGAAAACATGATGGGTTGTTTACGAAGCCTTCCCGTAGCAGTAGAAGGACCTACCCCTGCACCTAACATCAAATAATGATTGTTGGGTATGGAGTTGTGCTGTCCTATATCTATAATAGATGGTGTTGACGATGATGCTCCCACAGTCTCCTCCTCCTCCTCCTCCTCGTGTTGCTCCTCCCCCGAGTCCTCCTTCTCTTGCTGCCCCTGTTCTAATGGTTCCTTTGGCTCTAACCATGCAGGTGACTCCTCCAAGATGGGCACCTCAGATTCCACCCTCCACTGAGACAATACATCAATATTGTCCAAGGAAATGGGATCTGGATCCATTGGTGTTTCTATTTGCTTCACTCAAAATTGGGTATTGTAATGCACATACACTAAATCATTGAGGTGTGAGAACTCCAACCTGTAAGAGTGTCAAAAAACTAATAAGTCTTGACTCTTGACACTTTGCTCAACTGAAGGCTAAAGCCCAAAGTTATACCAGTTGCACTTTTTTTAGTGTATTTTCTCAAATACACTCCAATTGCGCTCACACCCCTAAGAGCTACATGTTTGACTCGGGATTCTTATGGCCAATTTCTGAAAATTTCGTGCCCTTGCACCATAGCTTCGCCACCAAATATATACAACAAAATAAAGAAATAAAAATTAAAAATTAAAAAATTAAAAATAAAAAAGTCAAAAACTTAAAACATAATTAAACTTTCAAATAAAAATTACATAATTGAATTTTAAAAATCTATGATTATAAATAAGTAAATTCTAATGAGTGATGACTTGTCATTTACGTGGCATGAAGAGGGTCATTTCCCTAATAGCATCATCAAAGCCAAATATGCCAACAGAATCCCAATAAAACTGTATCTCGCGATTATTTTGCTCCGAAGCTCAAGATCATGTACCATCCTCTAAAGACAAGAATGGAGCCCTTCCATCACCTCGCCATCAAAATCAAAGGCGCATTTGTATGAAAATGTGGGGTTGAGGAAGAGTGTTGCTGCATGAATGGGTCGATGAAGCATCCCTGTCCACCGACTATCAATCACATCCCCTAACATCATATGTCTATCAAGCCCAGCAAAACCCTTGTCTGCATAATAAGAACAAATGGCCTCCTTGGCCCTATCCATGGCGTCATGCAAATAAGCCATTGCAGACAGGCTTGTCCCCATCTACCAATCTCAGAACCTTTACTATAGGTTCACTAACTGAGCACGCTTCTTCTACTCCCTGCCAAAATGTGTCAATGTACACCATTTTTGCAATGGCTCTCCCGTCATGTCTCCTGTTGTATCTACAATCACACCACTCATCGGAAACAAACATTTGCTTCAACTCAAACTGGCATCAAAGCAAAGACTGAAGAGTAATAAAGTTGGTGGCAAAACGTGTGATTGCAGGAAATCAAAACTCCTTGTTTCTAGTGTATCTCCTGATGAGGCTAACAACAAAAGCATGGTTATATATAAACTTGGGGACACTCCTAGCCATATCAATCACCTCCTTGATGAAGGAGAGTTTCCCCAAATCTTCAAGCAGCAAATCGATACAATGTGTTGCACATGGAATCCAAAACAATGTGTGGTGCCTCTCCATAAGCATTATGTCGACAGACACATAATTAGTTGCATTATCTGCTATGACGTGCACCACATTCTGCACACCAACCTCCCGGATGAACCCATCTAACAACACACATATCGTTGATGCATCTTTTATATGTGCTGATGCATCCACTGATGTAATAAACACAGTACCTTTAGAACAATGTACCAAGAAATTTATAAGGGTCCTAGCCTTCCTATCTGTCCAACCATCAGGCATCATTGTGCATCCAGACACTTCCCATGTCTGTTTCAACTCTGCCAATCTAGAGTTGATGTCTCGCTTTTTCTGCTTGAAGGATTGGCCCCCGCAACTCCTCATATGTAGCACTTTTGTACCCTAGGCCCACAACAATAATAGCATCACACATTGGTTGCCAAAATGGATTGGTTTTGGTGATGTTGAGAGGTAAGTCTATTTAGAAAAGACACCTCCCCATAACTCTATCTACTTCTTGCTTCTCCTTTTTTTAACAACTGATTTTATAGAAGGTTGTGCTCCATGTCCTGTTCGTGGAACAAAGATGATGACCTCCCACTCCTAGTAACATTAGCACTACCAAGGGACGTTGTGGAGCCCCTCCCACTACCCTCAACCTCAAAATCAGAAGAAGATATCTTGAAAGATCTACCTACACATTCAGCCTTGTTTCTTTATGCCTCTTCCTTCTTTCTGGCTTTTTCATCAATTGCTTCAAGAGCTTTTTGTATAAGCTCCGCACTAGAAACCATACAAAGCCCAACATCATGTCCAGGGAGTCTAGCCAAATGGTATGCCAATTTTGTAATCACTCCTACCATCTTGGTCCCACACAATTTGCATGATAGATATGCCTAATTTGTCCCACCATCAAGCTCCCCATACTCCCAAAATGGGTCCAAGGCATTTGGCATATTTGTAGTGAAGTAATTCAAACCTAGGGCACCAAAAAACCAAAAAATGTCATTAAAAATAAACACCATACATAAAATAATAAGTAATAACCACCTCATTTAAAAAAAATATTGTTTTTACTACATTATTTGCAATGTGAATGAAAAATGGCAATAAAAGGGTGCAGAAGAAATTTATTAAAAAAAAAAAAAAAAAAAATGAAACTTGTTGTCCAAATATGGAGAAAACCCTTGCATTGGCTCATGGGCATAAAAATCATAGCAAATGGAGAAAAAAACAAAGAAGCAAAATGTTGGTAGGCAAAGAGGCAAGCAAGCATAATTCTAAATCTACGAAAAAAATCATTAACATATGGGTTTTTAAAAACATACCTGTTAATCGGGGAAGCTGGAGCGAGAGGGGTAATAATCAACCTCAAAGAAAAAACAAAAGTAAATTACGCCTAGGGCCTTGGGGTCACATCTAACAACCAAGCGGAAGCTCTATCTCTTTGGCAAGGATTAAAAAATTGTCTAGACAACGGTGTCAACTCCTTGAATATAGTGGGCGATTCCAAGATTATCATCCAAAATTGTATTAGGCTCCTCGGGAATGGCCTCCTCCTCAAGGACGAGTCCTCCTCGATCATGATAAGAATAAAACACTTGCTAAAAAGATTTGAAGAAAAACGAATTATTCCACGTGTTGAGAGCCAACAACAATATGGCAGACATCCAAGCAAATGGGTTAGATTAGGGAGGGGTGTTGTATGCATAAACAACCTTATTTCATCATGTCCCATCCCTTAGCTGATGGCTGCAGGGCAGTGTTGTACGTCGGTGGTACGGGTTGTCAAAACAACAAGTTTGCAGTTAAGGAGGTCTGCTTTCCTATGCTCCTCTACATGGTGGTAGTTATGTTAAAAGGCTATCTGAGGTACCTTCCCTCTTTGATATCCGGGATGGTAGGTGGTAGTTTATTGCACAATTGTGGTGTCGTCAGATGGCAGTTCATGTGCGAGGACAGGTGTGTTATGAGGTTTCGTATCACCGTCGGTTTGTATAATATATCAGCTTCTGAAGGGGACGTTTGCTCCATTGTTGCGAGCCTTTGGTCTTGGAAGGGGGGAAGAATGGATGGAATTGTTGTTGATAAGACCCAACTCTGTTCGGCATTTATGAGTGATAGGTTGGAGAGGAATGTTGGGGTGGATCCAGTCGTTATATACCTCGGCTGGCTCTGGTCTTTTAACCATAAGATTCAAGTGATGCAGAAGCGAACTGCTGTCAAAATGTCTTCAGCAAGGAATGTCAGTCTAGGTCGTTCAAGCTCTGGGAGCTCGGGTTCAAGCAATGGCATCGGGAAGGTTGGTATGGAGAGTATAGTGGAGGGCTACTGCAAACAAGTGATAAGGGAAATCGTCAAGTTAATAAACGAGAACACTACACGCAGTTGTCTGGACTAGGTAAAGACTGGGAGCTCGTGCATAAAACTCTAGAAGGTTTGTGTATGGATGTTCTGTGCATTTAGCAAAAGGTCGATAATATAGAGATCAAGGTGGAGACAGCTACAGTGGGAGTCTTAAAGGAGGTGTTCAGGGTTGGAAATCTCTCGACCTCTTATGCAGAATGCGACGAGGATACTGCTCTGAAGAATTCGGTTGGCGATGGTGATAAAGCTGGTGTTGATGTTGCGAAGATCCAGGGAGAAGAAGAGAAGAAACCGAAGATCCTGAACATGTCTGCGAGCGAGCCTGCGGGTGCAGGTGATGACGTCAAGACAGAAAGCAGTTGATTGCACTCACTTAATATATATATTATATTATATATATATATATTATTATATATATTATATATAATATATATTATATATATATATATATATATACACACATTATCGTTGTATAGTCTATAATGGCACTTTTTGGAGAATCTATAGGTTATAGCTCCTTCTTTAGAACATATGTAAATAACCTTGGTAGCAAGAGGGTCCATACTCTATGTAACGAAATGAAGGATACAGATAGTTCATATCTGGGTTTTGAAAGGGACCTGGCCTGTTTCCAGAAATCTTAATGAAAATGCTACCCGTTTGCTAAAAAACAAAAAAAACATACCTGTTAATGGAAGAAATGAAATTTGTCTCACTATTCTTCAATCTTTGATTCACAGAAAATTCTTAGTTGGTGGTGATAATGGTTGTTTGATCCTCGATCCCTCCTTGACAACCACCACAAAGCTCTTCCCCTTCCTTCTCCAAGACTCGGTAACCAAAATGAGCAAATGAAATGACAAAAATCGCTTTTCTAGCCACAGCCCAACTTGCTTGGCAATTTTTATAGTCGTAGCGCAATATTTTGCCGAAATATCGCGATATTTTCCGGCAAGGAAATATCGTGATATTTTCTCGGCGATATTTCGGCAATATTATCAACACTAATTTGAAGGATATCCATGTTGATATCCTTGGTTATCATCTCGTTTTGGATATGAACTAGGACTATAAGTCCTGTTGGTCTGGTACAGAGAAAACATATTAAGTATACCTCCCCCAAATTTCAAATGGGATGTTTCAAATAGTGTGTGCTTGGAATTTTCTCATCCACATGGGCCTTCTGTTGATCTTGAGCACCCTCCACATGTCCACAAGTTTCTGGCTCGGCAACAAAGTCTGTAGTTATACCAGGATAGTCAACTTTTTCATCCTTTAGTTTAGAGAGGGGTTTGGGGAAGGATAATGAAATAACTTCAACTGCACTTCCAGTTACATCCTCAATAGCATGGCTCAAAGCCTTCTTCTTAGTGTTCTATGGTAAATCATCCTGCAACTCTGTGATTAAAGCAGTTGATCTTTCATCTTCAATATTCTGTTTGTTGTCACATTTTTCAGTGTCTTTAGATTCAGCTATCAATGGTTCCTCTTTTAAATCTACTGCAGCTATGGCTTCACAAACTAATTGTAAACATTCACCAACATTTGTTACATTCACATCTTTCGCACCGTCTTGCATTCCACCCATCTCCCTACACTTTAAAGGTTCTAGGGTTGTTGCAGTATTAAGATCTTCAGTATATCCTCCTATTGTTGTTCTGAGGCCTCATGCATACCTATTTGAGAGGTTTCCAGAACCCAGTCAAGTTCAAGCCGCTTGTGAGTTTTGCTGAAAAGGGCTTTGCACTGCCCCTCACTTCTTTTGCAACATGTCGAGAGATATTCCTAAAGTCTTTACCAAACATTACAAGGGCAGCCACAAAAAACTGCCTCTTATGGTCCATCCACTGGGAGTCAAATTCCTCTGTGAATGTTGTTACAAGTCGTGGACTTTAAAGTTTAAACAGTGTTCAATTTATTAGAATGTTTTATAGTCACATTTTTTTCAGTGACAGAACCTGCATTTCCTGGAGGGTTATCAAAGTTGCTTGAAACAACATAGACAAATTGATTGTTGTCTTCATTCATGCTTAACCTGCTTTGAGAAACCCTGCCAATGTCACTAGGCTGATTATCAACAGAAATAGCCATTGTTTCCTTCCTTAGATTCATTGGAACTTGGAAGTGAATAATCCCTATGGTTCTTAAGCCACCGCCTACGCCACACCATCTCAAATTCATCAAATTTCTAGTTCCTGTAGTAAAAATCAATACAATCAACAACAGTTTTGGGCTCCATAAAGGATGCAATTTTCTGGAAGTTCTTGTTATACAAGAAGAAGATATCCACAAATATCTTCCTTTCCTCTCCTTTACTACTTACAGAAGTCGTAGGAAAAGAATCAAAAGGCAATGAAAGATGAACTTCAAATGATGACTGCTTGGAATCAATCTTGCTGTGCACATTGCAGACATAAAGAATTTTCCCGAATTCTTGAGGATGACATGCCTATCTGATCATCAACCACTTCCTTTCCTGCTTCCCTCGCCTCTGTGGTATAGATAACTTCTCCCACGTCATCCTTTTGTCCCAGGGTATGCACATCAGGTTGAACCTCAACCACACTTAAGTTTCTAGCCACATCCACCATTGAGTCATTTTTCACTGAGACGTTTGATGAGAAATGAACTTCAGGTTGAACCTCAAGCTTTGCATACTCTTTCGCAGTCAGATCAAGTTCTAACTCAAGCTTTTCCAACCTTGCCTTCAACCTACCTGAATCCTCTTTACTACCAATTTTCCCTAGAAGCACAGTTAGAGTCTGTATAGAAGTCCCACTGTTTTGGCATTGCTTTGACACAAATGAGGCATCTGAGTTTTTGCAAGAATCCAATCCAACTATCTCAGAAGCAGCCATACTTCCAACCTTTTCATTTTCCTCAGTTTCCTCACCTATATCAGGGCCTGCAGCTTGATCCACTTGTATTGTAGAAATGTCCTTGTCCATTTTAACACATGCACCACCAAAAACATCAGCAACCACCTTTGCAGACAATGCTTCTTGACCATGTCCTGTACCTTGTTGAGGACTGTCAGCGTGACTTAATAAAATTTCCTCTGAACAGCTACTCTTCTCAGGCTGGCTATCGTTTTCAGTCTCTTTCTCTTTCTAAGATGTTGTAGCTCTTTTGTCCAACTTTTCCAATTCTGCAAGAGCTTTTGCCTGCTGCTCCTTTGTTCTCTCTTCTTCTTTATGAGCAGATGCCTCAACATTACCATCTGGCCTTCGAAGCCCACAGAGATGTTACTTGCACAGGTTTTGCATTAACTGCCAAGCTAGACGTACCATGTTGAACAAAAGGAAGAGACTCCCCTCTTTGACCAATGGTCATTTGACTCTTGAGGCATTGCCTGAAGAGTGCCAAATGGCTTTGTCACATGTTGAGGTGTACTGGCCACTACATTTTTCGTGTGCACTTGTCATAATTTCTGGGCCTACCTTCCTACTTAATGTCACAGAACTCCTGAAAGGTTAGGGCTTCCCAAGTCTCAACTTTTAGCATTTGGTAGTACCTCCAATAATCTGAGGTATCGTTGTTCTGTTGTGGTGGTCCATAATTCCCTATTTTCTGCCCATCTGGGAATTGGGCAAGACAAGGTTTGGGAGTCTTCTGATTGGTTGTCCTAGAGCTAGTCGGTCCAGGGGTATGAGGTTGAATGGGAACACCTTCATTATTCCCAAACTGGGCAAGAAACTGATTTAATAGTTGTTACTTCTGTTGACATTGAGTGGCCCTGACTTGCCTGGTCTTTTCCCAAGGCTGCTTCTGCCAATCTTCCATTGAAAACTTCCTGAAGGTCCTAGGTTCGTGACATCAACCCAATTAATCAGGCTGGCAGGGTGAGCCAGCTCTAATACCATTACAATGTTCAAGAGCAATTTTCACACTAGGGTTTTCTCTCAAATAACAAGGGTTTCTCAATAAAAATTCTCTTGCCCATTCTGTAATGACACAACAATTCTTTAATAGTATAGATGATATGAATCACAACAATATCACTACTCTTTTAACCACAGATAATGCAATAGTTCATCAACAGTAGTTGCAGTTCAGTCAATCAATAACCAGTTCCAAATCCAACAGAACATAACCAATGAAACCTTAGGCCCTATCTAATAATGACCTGGACGGTGTATACAAGTTCACGGACAAAATTGTGCCCAGCTAGTGATCCATTGCGAATTCTGGGCAGAAGAAATGGTGAATATCCTCGGGGCAAGTTTGCTACATGGAGATTAACCAAGGGTCACACTGATCACAGATAAACTTCTTAGATTGTTAATCAATTCTGCTAATTCTGTCTTCTCGTTGCCTCAGAAAATCTTCTTCTAAATCTGTCTCAGAGCCTGTGATTATTCCAAGAGGCTTGGTCTGCCAAATCTCAAGTCAAACCACCTGAAACAGCCTTAAGGATATACGCTCAGAACTTCGGACTGCTTCAGAAGATGGCACTGTTCTGTCTCAGGAGGATTTGCACGAGAATCAGAGAGTTTTGACTGCAGCCCCCTGCGTCCGCGGCTCCTGCAGCCAGGTAACTCACTGCTACCTAAACTTGACCTAATTCCTTCAGCAAATTCTGAGAGGATATTCTGGCATCGAATTCAGCCTCAAAATCCCATTCCCCTTCAGAAAGTTTGTCCCTTATTTGCCCAGCACAGATTCGAATAGCCCTTAAGGTAATCTGGTCGACTTGCTTCAGAATTTTCTCAAAAAAATATCACTGCTCTTCCAGAATAGATAATTCCCCGGTGCCAGAACAAAGAAAAGTGACTAGGTAGCATGGGATCACCTCCACCAAAACTTGGCCAAGAAGAGAAATGGGGTCTTAAACCCTCAGGGCATCGGACTCAACAAAACAGAGACAAATGATCCAATCCAATTCATGCCTCAAGTGAATCCAACCCTCTTGTATTTATAGACTTCCTTGAGGGGATTTTCTCCTAATTAATTAAGTGGGGTTCACATCAAACCCCAATTTTGGGCTTTTTTGCCCCAGCTGCCCCAAACTTGCCCAAACACTGGGTATTTTGGGGTTTTCCCCTTTATCAAGGACTATAGCCTACGGGGACCGATAGGCTACTTCATCCCTTTGGCCAATTAATCCCTAGGGGACATTACATTTCCAAGGGAATAATGTTGTGTCCGCAACAAATCATTAGAGAGCTTTTAAAGTTTTGATTGCGAGGCAACAAATCAACTTTGGATCTGAAGATGAGGTTATTTTCCCTTTCTTTAGAAGAAGATGCAGAAGATTGGTCTATCTCTTTATCTGCAAATACAATTCAAACACTTGCTGAGTTAGAGAATGTTTTTATGGGAAAATGCGGTAATTAGAAGGATGGTACAAATTTGTTAGCTGCTCTCAATTCAGCAAAGAAGAATGAGAATAAGAATATGGAGGAGTTCAACAAGAGATTCTCTCAAACTATGTAAAATCTTGACCAAAATCTCAAAATGCCCAAAGCATGCTATTTTCATCTATTATTTACATGCTCATGATGGAGAAATTGCTTTTCACTTGAGATAACAAGAGCATGCAAACCTTGTTTATGCCCAATGAAATGAAAGTCTACATCTGGCAAGGCTAGCCAAGCTACCTCCTCTAGGACTAAGATTGAGCCTACGAAGAATGTTGTTAACACTACCACTTTCGAAAATGAGATGATGACCTATCTGATGCCATGAAAAGAATGGAGGCCAATTTTGCTAAGCAAACTGAAATACTCCAGCAGCAAAATCAGGCCTTTCAGAACAAGATAGTCCTTTTTGATAGAGCCTAGCTAGGGTTGAGTTACATAAGTAAGGTCAAAAGAAGATACTCACAATAACACCATATAATATTATCATTGAATAATTGGTGCATTTATTACAATGAGTTTACCTCCTTATATATCATTGTTCACTAAGCAAGTCATTTCACACCTATGAATGTGAGATGTACCGCTTTACATCAAAAGTGAACATGAACATCACCTAAAGTCATAAAGTGACTTTATTACAAATGCATAAACCTTATATCCTAACAATGATTCACTCCCCAACTTACGGGTCTACTGCAAAAATTGCACAAGAACTTCCCCCACCAGAGGCTTTGAAATATGCCCAGCAAAAAATCCATTCCCCTCACCATTTTCAAATGATTTGGGGAGATGAGATCTCCACATTAGTGTTATATTATTGGTTCAATACAAATCTGAATAATACCACTATGCCACAATATAGCCAAAAGAGAAAGAGGTAAAGGTCCTTCAAAATACCTCTAATATTTTGTGCTAGAACTCCTTTGAGGTTTAATATATCCTTGCAGTATTTCTCCATTGCATGGTTCCCTTATATATAAAGACTACGACATATCTATATCATTTCTTTCTTATTGTTATGCACAATAAAGGATTGCTTTTCTTCCAACAATGGACTAAAAGAACACTACACCAGAACTGCAATAAGATGATTTGGCATTCTAATAAAGTAAATTGTAACTGAATCAAATAGAAGAGAGGGGGCAGAAATGAACTCGTATGAAATTCTAATCAAATAGTCCTTACTTTTTCAATGACAAACTGGCCAAGTATAAGGACTTCTAGAATCTTTCTCCAATCCCAACTTATCTGCAGTCAATACATGAATTTATGAGGCCCTGTTGATAGAAACTTTTAACATTTCAATAGGCAAGTTATCTAGAAAAAAATGCTACCAACAGACACAAAGTTATCTAGAAAAAAATGCTGCAAAGTATCTCATAACAACACAAACCTTGACAAGAACGCTAACAGCAAATAGTCCAAAGACAGCACCAGATGCTCCAACAGACACTACTGTTCTGGGAAGAATGAGCCATGAAACGAAATTTGCTCCAGCTCCTGTAACCAGGTAAGAAAGCCATAATGCAAAACCTCCTCCCTCCTCCTCAACCAATTTGCCTGTAATACAAGCTTGAATTTAGAAGCTGAATTCCAAGAGGACATGTTGGCATGATTTAAGAGACTACAATGTTTGAGAATGATGCAACCTCTCCAGTTTATTACAAACTATGGTAGAGAAAGTAAAAGCTTACCAAAAATGTACAAGAAAAACAAGTTGCTGGAAAGGTGGCTCCTGCAAAATCGGGAGGAAAACCAAGAAGCATATATTACTCGAAATCAAGTATGTGAACAGAAATAAGAATCCTCAAAAAATATATAGAACCTTTTCTTCTTTCAGAAAGCAAAGTATAAAACTTTCTTGACAGTTAATGGTATATGACCTCTTCTTTTAGAAAACAAAGAAAAAATTTCCCTCACTGTTTTCTGCAGTGTCAAATTGCCAGTGAAGACATTAATTGGGAGAATAGAAGAACATCTATGTGAGTGGTGGAAGATAACAGAAAGATATATGTAAACAGTTTATAAACTGCTTCTCTATTTGGTGACTTGGGAGGAGTTTATTTACTATGCCCTATAGGTTGAATTTATGAAAATGTCGACAGACATTCTATCAAATGTAATTTTGTTGTTTCAAATAATAAAATTATGATCTTTTGTGGGAAAAAAATGGAAGAATAGAAGATAAAAAGCAAACAAAAAAACTATTTAGAGTACATTGAATGCCTCACCAATTAACATGACAAAATGTCGCTGTAATGAACTGGTACCAGTTTGGCAAGTCGTGATAAAGATAGAGACATCTGATTGGCGGAAACTGGAGAAAAAAATACCCATGATCATGATATCAAAGAAATATCTAATCAGTTCCAACTTTTAAATGCTCTTCAATAGGCAAAAGACATGAAGCAGCAATCTTTTGACCCATGCAAGCCCTCACCAGTCTGGAAGGGTTATCAATTTATTACATAATCAATTAAAGAATATTTACTTGCAAAACTCAAGCTTACTCAAACCTACCAAGAAAGCTAACATGACATTTCTTTTCAAGAAAATCTGCTTTCTGGCAGCACTTAACATATCATTTTGATCATGACTGGTGCATGACTGCATTTAGACCTATTCTTCTCAAGGCTTATAAAATTCAAGGGTATTTTATAAGAGACATACCAGCAAAATATATGCAATATACAAGTCAACAAACTTACACCTATTACAGGGAGACATGTAACATTACCCGTAACCAATGATCTGCCACATAGATTCCAATGTTGAGAAGCAGAAGCCAAAATATCGCACTGACAGATCTTCGTCTTGTTGGAAGAGACGCCAATTTATCAAGTTCCAACTGAGAGATCATGTCTGACAATGTT
The DNA here is from genome assembly GCA_000404065.3 of Pinus taeda. NCBI lineage: Eukaryota > Viridiplantae > Streptophyta > Pinopsida > Pinales > Pinaceae > Pinus > Pinus taeda. The sequence continues at coordinate 96,782 of APFE031587959.1, read as the reverse complement.
CTATTAGTTTGGTAAGAATGATAATGGAACTTGGAGAAGAACATTCAAATGGCATTATTTAAACAGAAACCAGAAGAATTCCAGTAACAAAACACCAAAAGTACTGCAGGATTCTCTACTAATTGCTATACGCATATGCCAGTATATTAGTCCAGATGGAATCATTCATTGACCGATGGTGGCTCAAAATGCATTAGCATTAAGTTTTTCAAAGCCAATCTTTTGAAAGCAAGACTTCAATGCTTTTGTGAAACCCATAAACCCCAAAGTTACCAGCTTTTATGAAAACCAGAAACCCAAAGTTACCAAATTCAGTCAGTAGGGTCTTCTTTTAATAGTAAAGAGGGTGAGTTTCACACTACCACCACGGTTCAAATCCCCAAAGACATGTTTCACCTTTCATGGACCATATCATCTGTGCAAGTGGGCTGTCCCGCCTGTACAAGAAGGCTTCCATGCAGATGGGGCCTGCTGCAAGTCCTGGGAGAACTTGGCTGATTAGATAACACTAGTCACAGTTTCTTATCCAATGGTGCTCCCGGTAATTGTAAGCAGACTACATTTCGTTGTAATATTCTCGTAATGGAGATGGGCAAGCTTCACGCCAAGCTAATCTGACAATAAAAAGGAAAATAGGTTACCAGCCTCAGATGGCTTGGGGGCTGACACGGCGTGGCCAAAGAGTAAAGGTTTGACTCAGAATTGTGACTCGAAAAACTCGGTAAATCAAAAAATCCCCGAGTTTGAGTCAGTCCAAGAAGTAATCTAGACTCTGGAGTATTGTTCAAGTCCGAGTCGGATTCCGAGCTAACTACCGAAATCATGATAAAACAGCTTCGGCCTTCCCAAATAAGCATTTTTGCAACAATTCTCAAATATTGTATTGCATTTGAGCCCTGAGCTTCGTCAGCTCAAAACCTTGCACGACACTTAATATTGGGAAGGGTCAAATTCAACATATGCATACAACGAAAGAAGACCCTCTCTGCCATATTCAATGCCCCGACCAATTATAAAGTTCAGTAAACTTAAGACCATGCAACACGATAACATATAAGGAATCCATTTTGAGCATGCTTTTCAGTTGAGATAAAAATTTGAACAGCAACCGCATATATGAAGTGAACAAACTTCAAAAACCCTAGGTGATAAACCGTAAAAAAACCTGGGTATAATCTCAACATGTAATTGGCATACAAATGCATGTTACATTTATTCGTTCGTTCGTTTTTAGCTTTTCATCCGCAACCAGACATTGTGCTGTATCATGAATGTACGCAACCCACGTGTCTCTATGAGGTTTCGAACACGCGAAGCCTAAGTTATCTACCAAAGATGTGTATCGACCGTCGTACCTGAAGTTCTCTGGGGAGGATCGGAGCCGGCCCGTGTTCTAAGCCGAGGCGTTCTGTTCGACCGCAAATGCCTGGTGATTGTGTGCACCTGGAACACCTGCAGCAATGGCTTGGGTGGAAGCCAGCCCCTGGTGGTATAATTCCCGTATGACCGGCCGCTCCATAGGCGTGGAAGAGTTAAGGAATTTGTCACCAGTGTGGTGCGATAACTTGATGCATTCAGAATGTTGAGAGGGGACTGCATTGTTACCATTTCTCAGTAAAAATTGTACTGCTAGTCCAAGCGACTGAATCCACCGCAGATTTTTCCATCCATTGGGATTTCAATGGTCTAGAAAAAACGTATAGTTATTTTCTTGGTAGAGAATCCACAGCCAGTAGCGTAGCAATTTTGGAGTATTTTTCAGAAACCATTGGCAAGCAGGGCTGCAGGGCGCAGAATGTCCATTTTGGGTCCGCGCTCTCTGGAATTCAACGAGATGAATATTCATAAGTTCGATCGATATGTGAGTCAGTTTTGTTTCGAAGCATCGATTAGAATTCAGTTCTCATTGTCCGTTCAAATATTTAGAATTTTATTTATTAAGGATACAAAATATAATTATTTTCCATAAAAGTTAAAAGTAAAAAAAAAAAAATATTAAATTTAACTTTTATGTTTTTTAAAATCATAATATATTTTAATGGTTATAATTTTTATTATTATTAATTATTTTTCCTCCGGACCGTAATAAATAAATAATTATAAAAAGGGTAATATATTTTTATGTTAATTAAAAAAAATTATCATTTCATGAAATAACTAGTTTTTGTTTCCTTCTATGTGAAGAAGTTATATGTTGTAAATGCACCTTGCATTCTCAAAAAGAAACAAAGTAATGTCAAAAATCTCAACAAAATCATGGCTCTAAGATAAAAAAAGGGAATATGCATTTAATCATGGCTCTAAGATAAAAAAAGGGAATATGCATTTATATGAAAGTGCATAATCGATAAGTCCCAATAGTTAGTTTAATTTGTCGAGTCCCCGTTGTTAAGTATTTTGTTGATTGGAACGTCATTGCCTTTGCAGTTTGAAAAAAAAAAAAAAAATATTCCTCTCATCATGCATAACACTAGTTGTTGTCACTAACTAGTGTTCATAATATAAAAAGAAAATATATGATTGTTATCATCATGGATAGTTCGTATAAAGACCACAAAATTATGTTATTATATATAAAACAAAAAAGAGCATAAATAAAGTTTGTATATGGTAATTATCTCTCTATGAAGGGACAATGTTAGCAGTCATGTGTGTCACTATCTAGAAGTTTTGAGATTTTCTAAATGCCCATAGCTTGTTGAATGCTTGCCTTAGACAAAATGTCTCACACTGTGTCCATTTCCCTGTAAATATAGCAGCGAGTTATAAAATCAAAATATTGTTTTAAGAGAAAGATCTCCTCCAATATCAATAGTAGTGTGTGGTTGTGACATATTTGAGTTACATTGAATGTTATAGATCTAAACTGCAAATATATGAAATGATACCAATATACCTAATAATTGTAAATAATCACTAGAAATAACAAGATCTGAATATAGATAGAAATGTTTTTTTATTGATCAAAACCCTTAAGGTAGAACAACATCATACGTTCATTCCTTAAGGAAGGAGAACACTCCACAAGCAATATGAGTGTCCATACAATATTCATTGACATCTCTGAATGAGGAGTCTCTAGTCTCTATATAGGCCTCATACATACAATACCATGGGTCATTACCATGGTTCCCTCAATACCATCTATTTAATAAAATGGGCTTATTACATTATTGCTAATAATTATTTGTGGTCCCTTACATGATACGGATTAACCACTTTATTTATTACTATGACCCATCCCATTATTACATTATCCCCTTAAGTACCTCCCTCTGTACCCCATACTATCCCCCCTAACTATACTACATTCCACCCCCCCTAAACATGTTTCGTCCCCGAAACATAAGAAGAACACAAATAATAAGATCTACTCAAAAGAGTAGTCCACCGGTACCATGTAATATTCCTAATTAGCCATGGCTAATTGGAATATTCGATTTTGCTCAATTTTTCCTTCTATAGTTATTTATAAAAATAAAATTAAAAAAAGAGTGAGGAAAGGGGGTCACAACTCACTTTTGGAATAAAGTCACTCCCTAGTAGCACAACGTTGTAACTTAAAGAGGGAGCCAAGGGGGCCAAAGGACCACGTAGAGAAGGGGCCCACGTAGACACTTGGAGGGACTACGTAAATGGAGAGGAACACATGGCAAGAGAATGGCTACGTTGGAGGAGGTGGGCCTTGGGATTGAGAGAGGCCAACGCTATAAAGGAGAGAAGAGCCTCTTCATTTTGTCATTCGATTATGTGCATTTGAGCTAGTCACTTTGACTTAGAGCACACTCGTTGTTTAGCCTGTCTGCAACACTGTTTAGTGCATCGAGTGTCTCCGTTCGGAGATCTCACCCTTAGCCCTGGGGACTTCGAGTGCCTGCTCAGGCAAGGTAGTTTTCAACAGTCTTTTGGAGGAGGATTGATCTTTGGAGTTGAGGAGGAGCTGAGCATTATTGCGCAATCCTGAGAGAGGGACGCAGTTACTTTTAGCAGGAGTTCCAGATTGGGGTTTTGCGGAGGATTTGAGCTAGGAGATTGAGCAAGGGATCAGCCCTTGCTTATTGGAGGATTTTGGCAGAGTTTTGGAGGGTTCTATTTAGTGGCAGCGGAGAGCCTAGTGGGACAGCACAGATCCCCAAGGGGGTGATTTTCATGGGTCAGCGATTTGAGAAAAACTTTCTGGGTTTTTCTGGGTTTATTGAGCAGAGTCTGATTCCAGAGTTTTAGCATTTTCTGAGGAGGGGAACAACCCCAAATCCTCACTTGATTCCACGCAGTAGTAGTAGCACAACAGTTCTCCAGCAGCTTGGACGCAGTTCAAAGAAGGCCATTTCTTTACTATTCTGGGTGTATTTCTTCATTTGCTTTGTGCAAGTTGAGGTGCCATCTTTCTGATCACCTCCTGTACTCTTTCCATTACTCACTATAATAAAATGGCTTAGCATTTCTCTTTGCATTTCTTGAGTACCTGCTTGTATTCCCTGTTTATATTATTGTATGTTGCATTACTGTTGTTTATATCTTCCCGATTGCTATATCACTTGTACGTATTTGGTTGGGGTTTACTGGGGTTTTGTGGAATATCCCTGAAATGAGATATTACAGTGGTATTAGAGCATAGATCTGGCTCAGCCTGTGGAGCTAGCAGTCTATGACACCGAGGGAGAAGCCCTACATCTGTTACAGAGGTAGGAAATACAGAGATATTGAACGTAGGTTGGAGAACACCTACGAAGAGGGAGACTGTGTTCGGGTGGTGGACACAGAACAGGAGGAGCCTATGGTGGACGCAGGACACGGGGAGCCTGTGGTGGACGCAAAGCAGGTGGATCTGATGGCAGATGAGGATGGGAAGAGATTTGCGGACATGCTCCTCAAATCAGTGCAGGATCTGTCGACACATATCAAGGTGATGGGGCAGAGATTCACGGCAGTGGAGGCTAGGTAGCATGAGAACCCACGGGTTTTCCAGGTTGGTGAGGGATCAGGTACATCCCACCATTTTCCAGAGCAGGGTGCCACTCAGCGTGATACTACTCAGCAAATGGCTTCACATGCCCCTACACACTCTACCATGCCCACTTTCCTAGGAGCAGACACAGGGGCTGGAGCCCAACAGGAGGCAAAGCCTGGTCACATGGGCGATTATTTTGCAGAGTACCAGGCCTATGGTCAGGAGTTCAGGGATGCTTTTTCATTCAGAGACTTTGTTCAACTCCAATGGGATAGTAGACCCCGCGACCATCATAAAGGATATCGGCATTATCATGATGGAGACACCCACCGCACAGTTAGCAGATTCCATTTGCCTATGTTTGATGGTTCATCAAACAGTTCGGCAAAGTCTTGGGTGGAGAAGCTGGACATGTATTTCCAACTTAACCAGATGTCAGAGACAGAGGCTATCAAGGTGGCAATATTACATTTGGATGGTGAGGCCCAGGATTGGTGGTTCCACTGGTTGGTTACACTCGGACACTCCACAGTGACGACATATGCTGAATTCACTAGGAGATTGATGGAGAGGTTTGATCAGAGGGATTCGGAACAACACTTTGTTGAGCTGATGAGGCTCAAACAAACTGGGAGCCCAGAGACCTACATTGCAGACTTCTTGAGGGTTTCAGTGATGGTGCCAGATCTATCCGCAGCACGGAGGATCTACATGTATGTTGAAGGGTTAGCAGAGCCACTTCGGGGTCTAGTCAGATCCACTAGACCAGCCACACTCCAGGATGTTATTAGTAGGACCCGTGACTTACAGAATGCATTACCCAGGACTCGGACACTTTACCCCCAGAGACAGGCTTTCCAGCCTAAGGGGAAGGATGTGAGGATTCCACCTCCAAAGGGGAATCCAGGATGAGCACAGATTGATGATGATGCCAAGAAAGAGCTGAAGAAGAAGCAGTTGTGCTTTACTTGTCAGGAGTCGTGGGCACCGAGACATAGATGTGCTGCTAGCAAAGCACATTTTATTGAGGTCTTCTCTGAGAGCAACGGGGAAGAGGATGAGGAGGATGACATGGAGGCAGGAGATAGTCATGCCGCACAAGATCCTTTGCCACCTCCACCACCACCAGCAGGTGGTGCAGCTTTTGCACCTACCGGAGGGGCCCTTGCAGCATTACGAGGAGTTCCCAAGTATTTGACGTTGCGCGTATAGGGGACAGTACATGGCTAGCAAGTATCAGTTTTGGTTGATAGTGGGGCAACCCACAACTTCATCGATGCACAGATGGTTGAGCGGAGAGGTATACAGATAGAGAGCTTCGATAGATTTTCAATTTTGGTCCCAGGAGATCAAACCATGGTGTGTGCTCATTATGTTCCAGAGTTATCAGTGACGATGGGCACCTACACACTGACTGACCATTTCTTTGTGGTCAATATTCCGGACACCTACATAGTACTGGGTGTTCAGTGGCTTATCACTCTAAGGAAGGTCACGACATATTGGAAGGCCCTAGAGATGGAGTGGGATGATGAGAAGACAGGGAGGCATGAGAAGATACGGGGACAACACACATATCCGCATCAGATTGTTTCGGCTCATCGAATGGAGGCAGTCTTCTGGAAGGGAGACATAGAGTGGGCAGTGGAGCTGCGTGCATTAGAGGTAGGGACTACAGGGCAGACGGTGCACCTAGAGATACACTCCATCCTTGACCAGTATGCCACAGTGTTCGGGGAGATTCCACCGGGACAGCCACTAGACTGAGGGTTTGAGCACACCATTGAGCTTGAGCAGGGCATACAGGCAGTTATTACTACCCCCTATAGGCATCTTAAGGCCTATCAGGATGAGATTGAGTGGGCTATTCAAGAGTTGCTGGCTCTTGGGCACATTCGGCCGAGCACGAGTCCTTTTGCTTCTTCCGTGGTGTTGGTGAAGAAGAAGGACGACACATTGAGGATGTGCATTGACTACAGGGCCCTAAATAAGAAGACACTGAAGAACAGGTACCCCATATCCAGGATCGACGAGTTGAAGGATGAGTTGAGAGGAGCATGATTCTTCTCAAAGATTGATTTGAGATCTGGGTACCATCAGATTCGCGTGAGGGAGCAGGACATTCCCAAGACCACCTTCAAGTGTCACTACAGGCACTTTGAGTTTTTGGTGATGCCCTTCGGGCTAACCAACGCCCCAGCTACATTCCAAACCTGCATTAATCACATCTTTCGTAGTCACTTGAGGAAGTTTGTGTTGGTGTTCTTCGATGATATCCTCATTTACATCAGGACTTGGGAAGAGTATCTCTAGTACATTGAGACAATGTTGCGCATCTTAGAGGAGCAGCAGTTCTATGCCAAGCTCTCCAAGTGTGAGTTTTGGGTTGATGGAGATGTTGTACTTGGGACACATCATAGGGGTGGACGGAGTGAGAGTCCACAAGGAGAAGATCCGGGCCATTAGAGATTGGTCGGAGCCGAGGAACGTGACAGAACTCTGAGGATTCATTGGCATTTGTACTTACTACTGGAAGTTCGTCAAGAGTTTCTCACAGCTTGCTGCACCCCTGACAGATCTGATGAGGAAGGGGGCATTCAGTTGGTCGGATACAGCGCAACGAGCCTTTGACAAGCTCAAGGAGATTATGAGCCGCTGCCCAGTGCTTGCATTGCCAGATTTTACGCAGCCATTTGTTTTGGAGTGTGATGCGTTGGGAGAGGGGATCAACGCAGTGTTGATGCAGGGAGGTCACCCTATAGCCTTTGAGAGCCGGAAGCTCCTTCCGCATGAGAGGTTGTATTCTATATATGACAAGGAGATGCTAGCCATCATGCATGCATTGGCCAAGTTCCGGCAGTATTTAGTGGGTAATAGGTTCAGGGTGAGGACTGATCACAACAGCCTTAGGTTCTTTTTGGAGTAGAAGCAGCTACAGGAGAGGCAACAGAAGTGGATCAGTGAGATCCAAGCGTATGACTTTGACATCAAGTATGTCAAGGGTAAGAACAACGTGGTAGCATATGCCCTTTCATGTAGACCAACCATGTTGTCTCTTATGAGCTTGGACACAGACTGGAGGGCTCGAATCTTAGTAGAGTACTCCAAGGACAGATTTGCATGTGAGGTTCTAGATGGGCAGGTGGCAGATAACAAGTACAGGGTGGTCGATGAGATCATCTACTATAGGGACCGGATCTTCTTGACTGAGGGATCTCAGCTCAAGAAGAAGATATTTCACGCATCACATGATTCACCATTGGCTGGCCATCAGGGGTTTACCAAAACCTACAAGGCCATTAGAGAGAGGTTCTCATGGAAGGGCCTCAAGGAGGACGTACTCCAGCATGTCCAGGAGTGCAATGTTTGCCAGAAGAACAAGGGGGAGATGAGCCATCCCGCAGGATTATTGTAGTCTCTTCCCATTCCGGAGGGGAAATGGGAGTGTATTTCTATGGACTTCATCACAGGGTTGCCCATGGTACAGGATAAGGATTGCATCTTTGTCGTCGTTGATCGACTGACAAAGTACGCACATTTTTTCGCCATATCCACACACTACACAGCAACACAGGTGGCCGAGCTGTTCTTCAGAGAGGTCTTCAGGCTACATGGTCTTCCTAAGACCATCACTAGTGACAGGGACAACCGTTTCATTGGCGGATTTTGGCAGGAGCTTTTTCGGTTAGTGGGGATGGAGTTGACACCGAGTACCAGTTATCACCCACAGACGGACAGGTAGATAGAGATAGTTAACAAGTGGCTAGAGGGCTACTTGCGTAACTATGTCAGTGGGCAGCAGCGAGCATGGCTGAAGTGGCTGCATCTGGGGGAGTATTGCTACAACACTACACATCACATGTCCATTGGTATGTCACCATTTTATGCTTTGTATGGATATCAATCCTTATCTTTTGCTGACATGATGTTTGGTGCTAGCAAGGCTCCGAGAGCCAAGATTTGGATCCAAGAGAGTTAGGATATCCTTCAAGCTCTCAAGGATAATATGGCTACAGCGCAGAACCAACAGAAGTTGTATGCCAATAGGGGTCAGGTGGAGAGACAATTTGAGGTAGGGGACTTGGTCTACCTATGATTACAGCCATATCGACAGTCAACACTAAAGCAGAAGGGGGCTGAGAAGCTCAAGCCCCACTTTTATGGGCCATACAGGGTGATATGCAAGATTGGACAGGTTGTGTATGAGTTGGAGCTGCGCTAAGGCAACAAGATTCATAACGTTTTTCATGTATCATGCCTGAAAAAGGCATTGGGGCAGCAGGTGACAATGACAGATGAGCTACCACCCATGGATGATGAGGGGCATTTGGTGTTGCAGCCAGAGGCTATTATTGATACCAGGGAGAGGCAGCTGCAGAGCAGGACGGTCCGAGAATTCTTGGTGAGGTGGAAGAATTTGTCGGATGAGGATGCCACTTGGGAGAGTGAGAAAAATTTGCAGCATCCATCACTTCAGTTGCTTGAGGACAAGCAACATTTTGCCGAGGGAGACTATAATATTCCTAATTAGCCATGGCTAATTGGAATATTCGATTTTGCTCAATTTTGCCTTCTCTAGTTATTTATAAATAAAAAAGTGAGGAAAGGGGGTCATAACTCACTTTTGGAATAAAGTTACTTCTTAGTAGCACAACGTTGTAACTTAAAGGGGGGGCCAAGGGGGCCAAAGGACCACATACACGAGGGGCCCACGTAGACAGTTGGAGGGACTGCGTAGATGGAGAGGAACACGTGGCAAGAGAAAGGCTATGTTGGAGGAGGTGGGCCTTGGGATTGAGAGAGGCCAACACTATAAAGGAGAGAGGAGCCTCCTCATTTTGTCATTCGATTATGTGCATTTGAGCTAGTCACTTCGACTTAGAGCACGTTGGTTGTTTAGCCTATCTGCAGCATTGTTCAGTGCATCGAGTGTCTCCATTCGGAGATCTCACCCTTAGCCCCGGGGGACTTCGAGTGCTTGCTCGGGCAAGGTAGTTTTCAGCAGTCTTTTGGAGGAGGATTGATCTTTTGATTTGAGGAGGAGCTAAGCATTTTATGACTGCACAGTCCTCAGAGAGGGACGCAGTTACTTTTAGCAGGAGTTCCAGATTGGGTTTTGCGGAGGATTTGAGCTGGGAGATTGAGCAAGGGATCGACCCTTATTATTGGAGGATTTTGGCAGAGTTTTGGGCAGAGTTTTGGAGGGTTCTATTCAGTGGCAGCGTAGAGCCTGGTGGAACAGCGGAGATCCCCAAGGGGGTGATTTTCGGGGGTCAGCTATTTGAGAAAAGCTTTCTGGGTTTTTCTGGGTTTATTGAGCAGAGGCTGATTCCAGAGTTTTAGCATTTTCTAAGGAGGGGAACAGCCCAAAATCCTCACTTGATTCCACGTAGTAGCAATAGCACAATAGTTCTCCAGCAGCTTGGACGCAGTTCAGAGAAAGGCCATTTCTTTACTATTATGGGTGTATTTCTTCACTTGCCTTGTGCAAGTCGAGGTGCCATCTTTCTAATCACCTCTTGTACTCTTTCCATTACTCGGTATAATAAAATAGCTTAGTATTTTTCTCTGCATTTCTTGAGTATCTGCTTATATTTCATGTTTATATTATTGTATGTTGCATTATTGTTGTTTATATCTTCCTGGTTGTTATATCACTGTACGTATTTGGTTGGGGTTTACTGGGGTTTTGTGAAATATCTCTGAAAAGGGATATTACATACCATGCACGTGCATCTAGCCATCCAAGAGAAAGGTGAACCCTCGATCTAGCTGGTGCCTCGCTTGCTTGAGATGGAAGTTGACCCAGATGGCTCTTCTATGTTGATGTGTAGTAGGTGGATCATTGCCCCTCTCTATCTGTCATGTGGGGGTTGTTGTCCTTGTGGCTAATTTTTTGCCATCATGTTGGTTGTTTTCTTGCTGGGTGATGTGGGTAGTGATATGCTGAAGTTTTAACCAACGGTGTATCTTTCTTTAATTCACCACCTAATGGAACCTGATTGGTATCTGGTACATGTTGTGGCGTCTGTTGTTGTTGCTTATCTTCCAATATTACTTCAACCACGGATTCCTTATCTAATGTATCTGTACCTGTAACATTTTATGCTTCAACCTCTTTAGACTCTACCTGTTTTTCTTGTACCTGGTTTGATGTTTGTGTTTGGTTGTCAACCATCAAAGACTCATCATCTTATGTGTCAGTCCCTCAAATATTTTCTGCTTCAGCCTCCTTGGACTCTACCTATTTATTGATGGAAATATCCTATAATATAATTTTCTTCTTTTTATACCAGAGCTTCAGGAATTTCTTCTACACATTAATATTGATAGTATTCGCAGATTCCATCCAAGAGTATCCCAAAACAACATCCACATTAGTCATATCTGAAGCATAAAAATCGGAATGCAATACATACTTGTTCATAGAAATCTTCAAATTTTTATAAACTTGCACCTCCTCGTTATTAACCTGTGTGTGCTCCATTTGTTTTGCTAGAACTTGCAATTTCTTTGTCAAATTGACATTTATAAGATTTTGCTTGCAACTAGGATTTATAAACACAATGATCTTCTCCTTCTGAACATATCCATAAACCTGTAATAAGGAGATACCAATATAAAATAACCCCTTACATGTCTCATTCCCCTGTTTTTTAGCATGAGACTATTTCTCCAAAAGGAGTTTTTCAAATTCTTTATCTGAAAGTGTGGACCACTGCTTGGTGTCAAGTAAGTTCCACCATATGGCAACCTATTCTTTCATCCTATAAGTGATAGTAAACATTTTCAATGTTTTGTCCATAATGACTTTTCTCTTTCTGTGAATTCTTCAATAGTATAACCATTATCTTTTCCTGTAAAAATAAAATCTTTGCTAGGTTTTTTGGTTTTCTTCTTTCCAGTATGAGACCATTTGTCCAACAATAGTTTCTCAATTTCATCAGCACGACATAACTTCAGAAACTCACTGTCAAGTGATTTCCACTTGTTATAGATCTAACCTGCAAATATATGAAATGATACCAATATACCCAATAACTGTAAATAATCACTATAAATAACAAGATCTGAATATAGATAGAAATGCTTCTTTATTGATCAAAACCCTCAATGTAGAGCAACACCATATATTCACTCCTTAAAGAAGGAGAACACTCCACAAGCCATATGTTTTTCCATACAATATTCCTTGAAATCTCTCAATGGGAAGTCTCTAGCCTCTATATAGGCCCCATACATACAATACCATGGGTCATTACTATGGTTCCATCAATACCATCTATCTAATACAATGGGCTTATTACATTATTGCTAACTACTTGTGGTCCCTTACATGATATGGGTTAACCACTTTATTTATTACTATGACTCATCCCATTATTACATTATTCCCTTAGGTACCTCCCTTTGTACCCCATACTATTCTCCCTAGGTCTATTACATTGAATTAGTGTACAACGTTCATATAATCTCTTAAAATTTGTAGAGTGCAACATCCTTTTTCTATAGTCAAATTGTTGAAAATGCAACAAAAAAAATCCTAATTTAATTTTGTCCTTGAATTAAATTGGGAATAAAATTGTAACTCCGCATCTCATGACAACTTGTACTAGTTAACTAAGTTAATTTGACTTAGTTAGCTTAGTTAATTTGAGTTGAGGGTCTAACTAAAGTCATGTAGAATATCTCCTACAATTAGGAGCACTAGTGAGTTTATTTTGAGTTGTAATTATTTAATTCAGTCTAACTGAGTTAAAATTAGTTAAACTAGTTCCAATTGATGGAGGAATTAGTGGGAGGTCCAGTAATGGGGTGTAACCTGTAGTCGAGTGTGGTGTTGTTTGATGTACAAAGTGGTGTTGCATGTCAAATAGTGGGCGTAACCTGTAGTAGTGGGGTGTAACCTACAGTCGAGCGTGGTTTTAATGAACTTCCTCCCACATCTACCCAAGTAACTGGCCAACCCACGTAAACATGTGATGAGAAGTTACTATGATATGATTCAACTCCCTATGTGTTAGTTAAGGAAAGAAACCCACTACACAGACCTCCTATACCTGCTACATGACTCCCAGAAGCCTTCCTAATCATCCCTATGACTAGTCCCACTGAGTTTTAGACCATTAAACCCCTGGATGTTCCCTCGATATGGACAACGGTGCATCTTGGCATGTGTGCGTCTAGGAGGCTCCAGACGCTCTCATGACAAGGCATGCATGCATCTGGGGACTTTTCTCCTCAAACTTGTGCCTGCAACTCTAAAATTTGTGCCACTTTTCAAGCCCATAATCCAGGTCACTACACAAAAACCCCTGTAGCTTTCAGAATCCATAATTTACATGACAACAAGACTTACAAATAAAAAACTGACTCCAAGACTAGGCCTGACCATCTCTAGTCGAGACTGACATTCTGTCAAACACTTGGCATCAATGCAATCTATAGGAAATGAATACAAGACATAGCCTAAATGACTGATAACTCATATGAGACTTGACAAGAAGGATCACCACCCTCTTCCCTTAACTATTTTGACATCTATTAGGTCTTGCATCCATTATCCTTTCAATTACAAGTAAATACATGAAATAACCATGACTATAACCAGTCATAAAACCATGCTTATAACCAACATTAAACTATGTAAATAACATTGATATAACAACTATTAAGGCCACATAATAACAAGTGCAAAAGTAAGAGAACTTAACTTTTATTAAACATAGGCAAGAGCCAACCAAGTTCAGGGCTTTCACGTACCACTCGACCATAGACATGGTTGAACCAAATATTTCTTTCAGCTAGTCACCCCCATGCCATATTCCAAGCATGAATGTGGGATCTCATGGATAACCCAATCCAAAAATAACCAAGGGAATCCAGAGGTTAAACCACCTCAACCCTCACCAAACCGTGATCTCACCAAAACTGGCACCAAGATCACAAAACCAAACCCAGCTTGGAATGCCTCTCGAGTCCATCACTATCCTTGCTCTTAGGCTTTACCGCAATCCACACCAGATCACTAGGCCCTAAATTGAGACACCACCCTTAGGCTTTATTGTGTATCCCGCCAAAACCAGTTAAAGGATTCCTAGGCCTTTGGGAATTTTCCTTAGACCACCTTGGCCCCAAATTCTAAAACCATCCAGCAATTCCAAAGCTCAAAACTGAGAAAAAAAATCCCATCACACCATGGTTATCCAGAAAAAGGCAAGGCAAGGCTAAAAACCTCTGTCATAACCTGAAAAAACCATGCCACTGATAGCAAAAACACCATATATGAACATGCAAAGTCATGCATGACAACACCAACTAGCGAATCACACATACAATATGTTACCTGCAAGTATTCTTGTTGAAGTTGTTTGATCCTGCTCCTCCTTGCTTGATCTTTACTTTCCTTTCATTTCCTTTCCTTGTCCTTCCTTTGTTTGCTTTTCCCTTCCTTGCTCCCAAGCTAGAATGTTCTAAGAAACTCTAAGTGTCCAAGAGTGAGAGAGAGAATAATGAGAGAGCTCTAAATCTGAACTAACCAAAAGCCATTAACTGATTCTTAGAAGCCTTTTTATCAATGAGACCTCTATTTTCTTCATTTTCCATTATTTTCCTTCAGTTTCCTCCTCACATGCAACCTGTGACTTTTTACCTTCTTTTTCTCACATTTTCCTTTATTTTCATGAATAAATGTGCCAAAATACATTTTTGCATTTTTAATGCATTAATCATTGTCTTTGTCAATTTCCCTTAGCCATAAACACATCCAGTGATACCCACTAGGATATCTTTGCCCAACATTCAGCTTGGAATAAGTGTCCCTTAACTGTGGTCTTATTTTTCCTTTATTAACTTTTATTACATGAACTTTTAACCAGGGATTGTTATAGTGGTGTTGCCTAATGTACAATGTGGTGTTGCATGTCGAACATTGGGGTGTAACCTGCAGTAGTGGGGTGCATCCTGTAGTAGTGGGGTGCTGCTTGCAATGATCAACCAGTAAACTAGAGATTCACTCATAATTAACTCATGCATGTCAGATCGGAGAAAGACCCAATTGAGATTGGAGTTCAGGGACATTGTACTATCAGTTGTAAAATCATCTAAATTAAACCGATGGTGTGTGTAATCAGAGGAAGGCCTGTGAGGACTACCAATTCATAATTGCGGAATTTCCCAATTAAATAGGGGATAATTCCGAAGGGAACAACGCTAGGAAATAGGGACTTGGGTAAGCAAGAATTGGCTAAGTATTGGCTTGAGCTTATCTGGGAAGCAGTGAGATAGACAGAGATAGTGCAAAGGTTGCTCGAGCTTGAGCAAAGCATTGTAATGTTCTCATATTTTATGATAAATGCAATATACGGATAGCAGGGGGTTTTAGTTGTGGCTTTCCCCATAAAACCATTGTGTTATGTGTGATTGAATTATATCTCTTATATGCTTCGTGATTTCATTGATCGTTTATTGTTTCCATTGATGAGTAGAGTAGATTCAAGTCAATTGTTTTAGCATATTGCAATCTGCAGTTTGAATCTAAAAGGAATTTTTACATGGTATCAGAGTTGAAATCACTATAGAAGAGGAGAAATCGAATTTTGCAGTATCATACTTTAGAGCCAGCAAGATATCGTTCTACAGATTGAGACTTAAATATGCCCTTGAGGGTAGTTCGAACTATATTGCTTGGAAGGACGAGATGGAGGTAGTGTTGGAAGACAACATGCTTAAGGAATTTATAGACAAAGATATTCCTAAGCCAATTGATGCTCATGATATGGCAGAGTGGAGAAAGTGCGTGGAAAAGGCAAGAAGGATTATCCTAGAAAGAGTTTGAGATCATATTGTCTCAAACCTCCACAATAAGGAGACTCCATTTACAATGTGGAAGACCTTGATAGACTTGTTTCAAAACAGTAGTGACCACAGAAAGCTGGCACTGAAGGACAAGCTCAGAAAGATCAAGATGGAGAAGGGTGACACAATACTAAAGTACTTGACCAAGTTCACCTAATGTCAGAATGAGCTTGGAAGTGTCAGTGTTACAGTTGTTGAAGATGATATGGTGAGCCTAACACTTCTAAGACTTCCCAAGAGCTGGCACAACTACCAGGACTCAGTTAGTGGGAGAGAGAAGCTACCAGAGTGGGAGAATTTGTGGTCCGACTTGGGATAAGAAGAGATTCAACAGAACACTAGAGATGGATCCTTATCCAGGCATGATGATAAGGAAAATTGTGCCTTAGTTGGAAAGGCGAAGAAAGGGAAGAGGAAGTCACCCCATTCCAAATCATATTCTAATAAGGGCAACAAGAAGAAGGACTTGTCGAAGATTAAATGTTTTCACTGTCACGAGCCAGGACATTATGCCACAAAGTGTCCATAGACTAACGCCGGTAAGAATCCCTCAGGAGGAGCACAAGGTGAAGCTCTTGCTTCACAATTCGAACTAGATTGCATCATCACCACTTGCATGGTGACATTGGTGAGGGGTAGTGTGTTGTACCTGGATAGTGGAGCCTCATTTCATATGACCGAAAACGAAGCGTTCTTTAGTAACTTGGAGGAGAAGGACCTCAAGATGCACATCGAGATGGGAGATGATGGCAGGTATAGCTCGACCAACATCAGTACTACTACCTTTTGGAGGGAGTCTTGTTTTCCTCTCATATTAAAATATGTCATGTATGTTTCGAGTTTGAAGAAGAATTTGGTTTCAGTTGCCATGTTGGAGGACCATGGCTATAATGTGATATTTAGCAAGGGAAAGGATTTCCATCATCACATAGCCTCAGGACAGGTGAAGAAAATCGAGGTTTAGGTGAAGAAACTTTACAAATTGGATGTAGAAGACTACGCTGCTTTGAGCACAAAAGAAAAGAAGGTGCAGAGCCGAGACATCGATGAGTTGTAGCATAGAAGATTGGGTCACTTGCACCATGGAGCTTTGAAGATCGTGCAACAAATTTCTATAGGACTTCCCAAGGGTACACTAGAGCGGAGAGACACATGCAAAGGGTGTACATTGGCGAAGTACACCAAAGCTTTCTTTCATGATAAAGACAGTTGAGTGCAAGTGATCATTGACCAACCACAAGTATTATGTAATATTTGTTGATGATTTTTCTCATAAGTGTTGGATTTTCTTCATACATAAGAAAGATCAGATGTTCACTAAATTTTGTGAATTTAAAGCACTTGTCGAGAAAGATACTAGCAGGAAAGCTAAAGCTCGCATAAGTGATAACAGTGGAAAATATGTCTCGAATGAATTCAAGAACTTATGTGCATCAGAAGACATTCAATGGGAGTTAATAGCACCTCATAACCCACAACATAACGGGGTGGCTGAAAGGAAGAACAAAAGTATTGTGCAAACTACATGGGCGATGTTACATGATCAGGGCCCATCGTTGCACTTATGGGATAAAGCATGCAACACAACTGTTTATTTGTAGAACAAAACCCCTCATCGAATTCTCAGGATGAGTACACCAAAAGAAGATTTTTCAACTAAGAAACCAGATGTGGCACACTTTAGGATCTTTGGTTCATCAGTCTACTTTCATGTTACTAAGGATGCATGGAAAAAGCTAGAGCTAACAGCTGAGCTAGGCATATTTGTGGGGTACACTGACACACCTCATAACTATCGAGTCTACCTTCCATCCAACAGGATGACAATGGTTCGTAGAGATGTGAAGTTCGATGAAGAGAAGGCCATGAGATGTTATCTTGAGAGGGAGCCTCAGTTGCATGTAGATGAAGAGCTTTTAGCTCCAAAGGAGGGACCTTAGGATGATGTGGAGCAACCACATGTAGAGGAGCAGAGAGTGGAAGCACCCACTCAAGCAAAGACTTCCAAAGATGGAAGGAAGCGCACCAAAGAGGTTGACAGATTGATGCATGATGCGAGAGAGAATGTGGAATCATCCACATCACAATGCAGGCAGAGGAGATCACCAGATCGGTACACTGGCTACATAGCTCTTATGAGCGAGAGTGTAGAGATTAAGCCATCCTCATTCGAGGAAGCAGTGCAACAACTAGTATGGGTTGATGCCATGGCTGAGGAATATGAATCCATTATCAGGAACAATGTTTGGGAAGTGGTCCCAAGACCAGCAAGCAAGTTAGTGGTGAGTTCCAAATGGCTTTACAAGGTAAATCAAGCAATAGATGGGAGTGTGGACAAACACAAGGCCAGATTTGTGCTCAGAGTGTTCTCTCAGCTGGAGGGAATTGATCACGATGAGACCTTTGCTCCAGTAGCAATGTACTCTTCAATCAGTTCTATTCTAGCATTGTTAGCGCAGGTGGGATGGAAGATACATCAGATAGATGTGAAGACACAATTCCTTGATAGTATGAGTGAGGAAGAGGTGTATATTGAGTAGCCGGAAGGATTTGAGACCTTCAACAGAGAGTCGCATGTGTGCAGACTCAAGCGAGTGCTTTATGGACTAAAACAAGCACCTCGTGCTTGGTACACTAAGATTAACAACTATTTCACCAGGTTGGGCTTCACCAAAAGTGAAGCAGATGCGAACCTTTACCATATTTTGGTTGAAGGCAAATTGTTGATTATATTATTATATGTCAATGATTTGATTCTAAAATGTGATGAGAAGCTGATAAAATCTTGCAAAGAGGATCTTGCAAGAGAATTCGAGATGAAGGACCTGGGGCTCATGCATTACTTTATTGGTATGGAAGTCTGGCAAGGAGATGGGGAATTGTTTGTCTCTCAGGGCAAGTATGCCAGCGAGATACTGAAGAAGTTCCACATTGGAGAGCAATAAACCCATGCAAACTCCTTTAGCAAGTAATTGGAGGAAGGAAGATGCTACTGAAGGTGAAGTAGTGGAGGCTACTATTTATAGACAGCTTGTGGGTTCACTTATGTATTTGGTGAACACACGACCGAACATGTGTTTTTGCAGCTAACCAACTTAGCCAAGCCATGGTTAATCCAACCAAACTCTATTGGAAGACAGCTAAACATGTGTTGAGATACCTCAAAGGCACCACTCAGTTTGGTATTTGGTACAAACGAATAGAGGGAGTGAAGCTTCAAGGCTTCATAGATGCAGATTGGGTAGGGATTCCACCCAACAAGAAGAGCACATTAGGGGGAATCTTCAATATTGGGTCAACAGTCGTTTCTTGGTACAACATGAAGCATAGATCAGTTGCACTCAGTTCAACAAAAACATAGTACATGGCTGCTAGTCAAGCAACTTGTGAGGCTAACTAGATGAGGAAGATCCTTGTTGGGTTATTTGGTCAGCAGATGGATCCTATAGTGATTTACTGTGACAATCAGAGTTGTATCAAACTCTCTAAGAATTTAGTTTTTCATGATTGGTCCAAGCATATCAACATCCCGTATCACCATCTACGAGATTGTGTACAGAGGAGAATCATGTTGTTGGAGTACACTCCTACAAAGGAGCAGGATGCAGATATTTTGACAAAGGCATTGTCAAGATGCAAATTTGAGTTTCACAAAGGCAAGATCGAGGTAGAAGATAATCCCTTTTTTGTTGAGAGGGAGTGTTGAAAATGCAACAAGAAAATCCTAATTTAATTTTGTCTTTGAATTAAATTGGTAATAAAATTGTAACTCCACATCTCATGACAACTTGTAATAGTTAACTAAGTTAATTTTACTTAGTTAGCTCGGTTAATTTGAGTTGAGGGTCTAACTAGAGTCATGTAGAGTGTCCACTACAATTAGGAGCACTAGTTGAGTTTATTTTGAGTTGTAATTATTTAATTCAGTCTAACTGTGTTAAAATCGGTTAAATTAGTTCCAACTCATGGAGGAATTAGTGGGAGGTCTAGTAGTGGGATGTAACCTGCAGTCGAGTGTGGTGTTGCCTGATGTATAGTGTGGTGCTGCTTGTCAAACAATGGGGTGTAACCTACAGTACTGCGGTGTAACTTGCAGTTGAATTTGGTGATCCCTGATGTATAGTGTGGTGCTACCCGTTGAATAGTGGGGTGTAACTTGCTGTAGTGGGGTGTTACTTGCATTGATCAACCGGTAAACTAAAGATTCCCTCATAATTAACTCATGCATGTCAGATCAAAGAAAAACCCAGTTGAGATTGGAGTTCAGGGACAGTGTACTATCAGTTGTAAAATCATCTAAATTAAACTGATGATGCATGCAATCATAGGAAGGCCTATGAGGATTGCACAATTCATAATTATGGAATTTCCCAATTAAATAGGGGTTAATTCCCAAGCGAACAACACAAGGAAATAGGGACTTGGGAAAGCAAGAATTTGGCTAAGTATTGGCTTGAGCTTGTTTGGGAAGTAGTGAGATAGATAAAGATAGTGCATAGGTTGCTCGGGCTTGAGAAAAGCATTATAATCTTCTCATATTTTCTAATTAATGTAATATATAAATAGCAGGGTTTTTAGCTGTGGTTTTCCCCAAAAAATCATTGTGTTATGTGTGACTAAATTCTCTCTTATATGCTTCATGATTTTATCGATTATTTATTATTTCTATTGCTGAGTAGAGTATATTCAAGTCAATTGTTTTAGCATATTACAATCTGCAGTTTGAATCTATAAAAAATTTCTACACAAGCAAAGGAGATGTTTAAGGGATATTTTTTTTTGCAAAATCATTAGTGCCCTTGCCCAAACCAATATGAGATTTGAGGACATGATGATCATTTAGATGCAATATTTAACCCCTACCACAAATCATTCTCATTGGATGCTCCATCGAAGTATGCCCAAGGAGCCAAGTGATTTATAGTCTCTTCAATGATGATCCACGGAGCCTATGGAGCATCAGAGGATGGAAAAAGAGAATAAATTACACAAATTTGGCAATGACAAGATCAAGAGCATAATATTGATCCCAAAAGGTGGCCTTGTTTCTTGACAACCATACACCCCAACAAGTGAGAGGTGATATGTTTCTGACAACAACATCATTGGGTGAGTCCCAGTACGACTTCCAGGCTTCAAGGAAAGAGCCACCCCTCCACACCACATTGTAGCTCAAGGTTTGATTTACTCTAGCCCATATGCTCGTAGTGAATGGGTAGTGAATAAACATATGTGCTACAAACTCCTCAAAATCCTTGCATAAGATACACCAGCTGGGACCCTCTTTTTGTCGCTTTTGTAGGTTATCCATGTAAGAAATTTATTTTCATTTAAACACCAAAGAAAGACCCAGGATTTTATTGGAAAAATGAGCTTCTAGATCTTCTTCCACCACCATGCGAGGTCTACTTGTCTTATGACTGTAATTTGGTGTAAATTGTTAGGGTCCAACCCTAACCCCTTTATTTATGTAATAAGCCCAATAGGTCGAGTCAAAGTCATAGTTAGTTAGAGAGTCAATAAAGCCTCGCATTAATAATAGAGAAAAGGGACCACAGTGAGTTGTAAACAGGTCATAGTTAATAAATAAAGTG
>APFE031587959.1:59642-72008 GCA_000404065.3 Pinus taeda | reverse complement strand
TAAAGGTCTTCTAGAAGCCTCATTTTGACCTACACATGTCAACAATCTCAACCCACTTGTTAGGTATAAGCATATGCACATTATTTTCTAATTTTTAATCATAAATTCACTTAAAAAGGCTAAGAATTAATAAAGTTTGGAAAAACATAAATGTGACCCGATGATAATGAAAGTGGGATGAATGTAGTGATATAGTAGTGAAATGGAGGTGAAATGGAGGTGATATAATTGACATAATAGTGAAAGTGTAATGGAAATGAATGACATTTTCAAGACCTAACATACCCCCCAACTGAAGCTATTGCATGTCCTCATGCAATATATATTACATTAATTTTTTTGATCCTTGAGCTTTGGCTTAACTTTGCATGATACCATTTGATAACTTCATATTTCTGCAAAGTGTTTTATTTGAATTGCAACATGGTTGGTTCTTGTGTGACAACCATGATTTTGTTTGTATCCAATTTATCCTTTACGCACTTTTTGAAAATCCATTGTATGCTTATAATAACAATGTAATAGTTAATATGTGTTGGAAGCATGTGGGCTCCTGAGTATGATATGGACATGGAAAGATATGAAGATGAATGTATTCCCCCCCCCAACTGATGGTATTGGCAATTTTATGAAATGAGGAAGAGAAATGTTTTTCCAACAATTATCATTCTAGATTTTTATGGAACTCTATGGTTAAAAGTTAGAAAATGACGTACCTTAACTTACTCTTTGGAATGGATGAGTTGTATGTGTGGTGGCTGGAAAATTCTGATCATATTCTTCTTTAAGTGGCTGAACAAGAAGAGTCATGGATAAAGAGTTAAGATGACTTTTTATTGCTTCTACTAAAACTTGCTGAATTTGCTCCAAAATGCTGAAAACAATAGTTTTCATGTCTTCAAAACTCATTGGCACAATTCCTACTATGTGAAAAGATGTTCTGATGTTGAACATAACATGAAATTATTGACTTAGTGACCATTAATGGATGCCACTAGTCAACACGAGAACTCTCACCATTGATGACAATGAGAGTCAAGATGCCCAAACACATCTTGCTAGGTACGAATGAATTTGTCGATGTCGAGTCACCTAGAAGATTTGATAAACAAATGGCATTAACGTATTTCCATTGTTTGTCAGCATGAAAACTTGCTATTAAGGCATGCAAGCTTCAAGGTGTCTTTACAAGGAACTTAAACTCAAAGGACTATGGACTCAATAATTTGCATTGAAGCAAAGCTTATTTGCGGAATGAGAATGATAGGAAAGGGAAGATGAAAATGGAAGATGGCAATGGAGAGCAGAAATGGTAATGGGTAATAAGCATGTGAATGAGCCTCTTGCTTTTATTTGTGGGTTATGAATGGACAAAAAGAGATGGAAAGTGTATGTGAATGTAAATGGAAAATATGGACGAAAATGAGATGAATGGTTTATTATGAGGTATGGATGTGATGGAGATAATAGTATCTGAAAGTTTTTCAAGTGTTTGGATCTGATTTTGCATCAGCATATTTCCTCTTTGTTGTTGATCATCCTCTTATGAAACAAATTGGTCTCTTAGAGAGACACCATTCTCTTTTAGTCATTTGTCCTTCCTCTTGGAACCTGCAAAAAAAAAATACTTCTTCTGCAATGGAATGTAAGATTATCAAAGGAGAGTTGAGCAATCTCTCTAGTTATGATATTTACACACAAAACTAAGAATTTGTATTAATGAAACAAGTTCTCAAATGAAAAATCAAAAGAATTTATACATGTTTTCGAATTAGTGCCTCAAGTTGATGTTGTTTCTTTTCAGCAATTTATTTTATTATTTACCATTTCAAACTCTAATGATGGATTTCTCATTGTGTAGATCTTGTTGAGATCTTTCCAACGATACTTGAATCATCAAAATCTAATTTTGTATGAGGAAGTTAGGCTGATTTGGACAATGAGGTTTTTTTTAGCTGGAGAACAGTTGCGGAATTGGACTTTAGCTGCGGAATGTGCACAGTTTATGTAGCTAAAAATCTTGAATAAAAAGTTAGATTCATTTTTCATCATCAGTCCAAAATTAATCAATACTTTCAGAAAAGTGAGCAAATAACTGATTCATTTCATTGATTCAAAATTGTTTTTTTTGACATGCGGCGACTTAGTGTGGTGACTTAGTGATAATACACACCTTCACTTCCCTTTGATAGGGGTCTTTTTCATTGATTTGGATGAAATGGATAGGACACCATCCATGTATTGACATTTTCCCAGCTACCCATGTGGTTCGTTTCGTCTCTTGATACCTATAACCTATAGAAGTATGAAAGTGGCTGCAGAATTGTTATTTAGTTGCAGAATCATGTTGCATTCTATAGCTAAAAGACAGTCAACCATCAGTTTTGATTTTTTTTTTTGTATGTACAAAGGATTGTTTTGCAGACCAAATACTGCAATACTCGAACTTGTTTTAGATTTGACAATTCTCAAGAAACCATTTCCCAAAATTTCATAGTTGTTGAATGAGATAGCCATGGTCTTTTACATTTCCTTTAATAAAGTTTAGCTGTTTTTGGTTCAGACATGCATATAATGAGCCATAGATTATGTTTAAGACAATCCGAGGAATATTAAGGTGATGATTTTGAAAACTACAATACCAACTACCTTCATGGGATTCATTTCGCTCCATGGCATACGTAAAGTAGCAAACTCCCATAAGATCACACCAAATCTGAAACTCTGCAACGTGGAAATAAAGAGAAGAATCGTGTAATTTTTGGATACACATAATCAACCGTAACTGAAGTACGAGTTAGGAGAGAAACCGTTAGTCATTAAAGTCAAGATTGAATGCCAATAAGCTCCATGCCACGTCTATCAATTGGCTGCGAAGAGTCGTATCCAATTGGTTCACGTAATGGAGTTAATCACTAAACAGAGCCATATTCAATTGGGATTGTTGTTAACATGTGTTAATGAGTTATAGACGAGTGGCAATAAAAGGCCGGAGACGTGGTGGAGTAAATGCCAGCACATAATAAAATTAGAATTCCCCTTTCCAAGCAGCCGAATTAAATCAATCAGCCTGTTCATGTTTCAATTTCTGTTTTTCTCTCTCGCGGCCTGCAAAAATGGGCTTCAAATAACTGCAAAAATCTCCCAAATTGCTTCAAAATTATTAAAACGATTTCTGGGTTATCTAATTGACCATTTTTTCCGAAAAAACCCATGTTTTATTTTTCTCAAATTCATTTCCGTTTGGCCGTATCATGCAATTTAAGTTTGAAGGTTTTGTTGTTGTTTTTTTTTTTTTTTTTTTTTTTTTTTTTTGCGTTTTCCTGAATTAACATTTTTACCGTTCTGCATTTTAACGAATTGTTGCATTCGGCCTTCTGGCTTGATTTGCTGTGTAATTTCTTTAATTGTGCTTATCACTAATGGTGGTCCACCTTCACGGAGCGGGAATGAACGGTCCACAAATTGATTATGCTGACGGTCCAAAAAAAACAAATGCACAAAAATAAAATAATAGTACACAAATCTTATTGCATATTGAGGAGAAGACAGATGGTAAGCACTGCTACTTCTCTATCTCATTTCAGAGCATGTGATGTTCAACTATCATTGATTATGATGTGCATGAGGCTGTTGGATTTGTTTTGCAATTTTCAGCACAGAGAAATAGCCTCTGCTGCTTCATTGATCATTGGATTAAGATCAAAATAAACAACAGAAACAATTGCTACAGCATAAAGGTCCTGCATCTTCCTTAATGTTAGTAGCAACTCCCGCCTGGGCTGCTGCTACTGAGAGTCAGGCAAACATCTAGACTAGGCTATTGCAGGTTTTTATTTTTTATTTTTTAAATGTTTTTGCAGGTTTGTTTTAAGGCCAAAGCTTGAACAAGAATGTTGATTTTCTAATGAGGCTACAGTGAAAACTAGGATTGGAGATACCCATAGATTGTTTCCCCCCTTTTTTTTTTGTTCTGAAATTGCGAAATTTTATAAGAATGATTAATGATTTTCAATTTCAGGCAACGAAGTCTTCAAGTTAAATATGCTAAAAAAAGATTTTGACTAAGGTCTTAGGCTGATTTTTTTATCAATCTGGACTGGGTGACTAGGATAAGATCCATGTCGGGACAATTTTGGAGATGCTCATGTGGTGAGTTTCTTCATTAGATGTCTGTAACTTGCTAAACCTTGAAATTAACTGCAGAATTCACAATCAGCTGTGGAATCAGGCTGCATTGCGCAGCTAATTTGCAGAATCTTATTGAATCAGGCACAGTGTTTTGAAGACCAGTACAAACCATAACCAATCAATCTTGGACAGTTGAACCTATGAATGTAGTTTTTTTTTTAGTGTTTTGTTTTTTGTTTTTTTTTAATCAATTGAAATGATGAAGTTTATTTTGTTTTATTTTTTTTTTACATAACAATCCTTTTTCTAATCTTCCAGATCACACAGAGTGTAGGAGGAGAACATACTCAAGAAATTATTAATTCTTTTTTAAATGTAAGAAATTAGGTCTCCTAATTACACTTCTTCGGCAACGGCGCCAAAATGTCTAGTCAATTTAACGTCTTAAATTGCTCTACATAAATTATCAATCCGGGTATCGTAAACTGATGAAGCGTGGTGCACCATTTGTGCTTAGTTAACATTTTTTTTTCTTACTTTGTTGTTTTATAGTTTTTATCTTGTTTTGGGGTTTTGTTCTTGTTGATCTCCTAAAGTGTCTAATGCAAATGGAAATCCTATTCTAAGGTCTTAAGAATACTTTTGAAAGTCAAGTATGGATAGAGATTTCAAGACAAGGTTTATGTCCCTAATGGTAACTTCCAAAACTTTAGCACTTCAAAAAATCTCAAAACATGCTATTGATCAAATCAGTACTTGAACAAAAGTGTAAATATGCAGCTACTTAAATCAAACAAAAGATGAAATACTGATCATGAAATCACTGTCTCTGCTGTCCATCTAATTACAGAAATAAAATATAAACTATTGCACTCAAATAAACCAAAAATTGCAGACTAACGAAAGCAAGATCAATTTACTTCACTTATAATCCAATAGCTCGCAAAGTAGCTTTTCGGGATTAAGCCATGGCTCCGGAGATAACGTCAAATAACATGAAGAATTGATATCTAAATGAAAGCAAAATCAAATTACTTCACTTATAGTTCGATAGCTCGTCAAGTGGCTTTTCGGGGTTAAGCCATGGCTCTGGAGATAACGTCAATAACATGAAGAACTTGATATCTAATTGCAAAAATGAAAGTAAAATCAAATCACTTTACTCATAATCCGATAGCTCGCCAAGTAGCTTTTCGGGGTTAAACCATGGCTCTGGAGATAACGTCAAATGTCATGAAGGACCTGATATCTAATTGCAGAAATGAAAGTAAAATCAAATCATTTCACTCATAATCTGATAGCTCGCCAAGTAGCTTTTCGGGCTTAATCCATAGCTCTGGAGAGAATGTCAAATGTCATGAAGAATTTGATAGCTAAACTAACTAACAACAACAAATAAATAAGACTGAAATCAAAGCATAACTGAAATTGAAAAGCTAAAAAAAACAAAGTCAGCAGAGAGACCAATCTCATGTCACTATTTGATGCAAAAACATGTAAAGAAAAACTAATCTACAATCAACCGGTTGAACACACTTGCATGATTTAAAATTGCATGAATGGAAAATCTAAACTATCAAACTTGAAAGCAATAAAATGACATACATGAATGAAATTAAAGCAAAATTATAAAGTAAAATCTACTCTACCTTACATTCTAATGTGCTTCATGACATCTACTTCACATCTCTTTCCATGTTGAGAACATTAAAGCTCTATTCGAATTCTTCAAAATTACAAAGTACAACAAAGCTCTCTAAAGCCATCAAAAAAGAACTACAAATTCCAAGTTAAGACTAAGACTCAAAAGCTAAGAAATGAAGGAGAGGGATCTCCTATTTATACAAAAAGATGAGAAGCCATCTCATTAATGAGAGTCCATGAACCTCTCCCTCTACCTCTAGAGTCATAATCAAAATAGGAACTGATAAGACACATGTCTTCTTAGAGTTTCAATACAATTAGGAGATGTGACACATATCCTCATGATCCCATGATTCTCTCCACTCAAATTCGAATTTGGCCTTAGGGTGCCACATAAAAGTCTTCTACAAGCCTCCTTTTGACCTACACATGTCAATCTCAACCCACTTGTTAGGTATAGGCATATGCACATTATTTTCTAATTTTTAGCCACAAATTCACTTAAAAAGGCCAAAAATTAATAACGTTTGGAAAAACATAAATGTGGCCCAATGATAATGAAAGTGGGATGATTGTAGTGATATAATAGTGAAATGGAGTTGATATAATGAACATAATAGTGAAAGTGTAATGGAAATGAATGTCTCTGCTGGCTGAGGTTTTGTTTCTTTATTTCTGTAAAGTTTGTATGTGTTGTTTTCTTATTTTCATTGTAGATGTTTCATAGTTTGTTCACTTGTGTATATTTCATAATTCAGTTATGGTGTTAATGTTTCATTCCTATACATGATTTTCCAAGCATTGTATATTTTTTCTAACACTGATCAATGTGTTTCAGAATAGGCTAGGCTTGAGCGTTTTCATAATTTTTTTGCAATAAATAGTGACATGAGATTGACCTCTCTGCTGACTTTTTTTTTTAGCTTTTCAATTTCAGTTCTGCTTTGATTTCAGTCTTATTCATTTGCTGTTGCTAGTT
This sequence comes from Pinus taeda, assembly GCA_000404065.3. NCBI lineage: Eukaryota > Viridiplantae > Streptophyta > Pinopsida > Pinales > Pinaceae > Pinus > Pinus taeda. The sequence continues at coordinate 65,254 of APFE031587959.1, read as the reverse complement.
AGTTTAGACATAAAATTTTTCATATCATTTAATGTTATCTCCAGAGCCATGGCTTAACCCTGAAAAGCTACTTGGCGAGCTATCGGATTATGAGTGAAGTGATTTGATTTTACTTTCATTTTTTCAATTAGATATCAGGTTCTTCATGTTATTGACGTTATCTCCAGAGCCATGGCTTAACCCTGAAAAGCTACTTGACAAGGTATCAGACTATAAGTGAAGTGACTTGATTTTATTTTCATTTGCAAGTAGGTAATTTAGATATCAATTCTTCATGTTGTTGACGTTATCTCTAGAGCCATGGCTTAACCCTGAAAAGCTACTAGCGAGCTATCAGACTATAAGTGAAGTGAATTGATTTTACTTTCATTAGTCTGCAATTTTTGGTTTGTCTGAGTGCAACAACTTAACTTTTATTTCTGTATTTAAATGAGCAACAAAGATAGTGATTTCATGATCAATAGTTCATCATTTGTTTGATTTGAAAAGCTGCACATTTACATTCTTGTTCAAGTATTAATTTCATCATTAGTATGTTTTGAGATCCTCTGAAGTGTTAAGCTCTGGAAGTTATCATAAATGACATAATTGCCTTAAAATCTATATCCATACTTGTCTTTTAAAATATTCTTAAAACTTAAGAATAAGATTTCCATTCACATTAGGAGACAAACAAAGATAAAAACCCCAAAAACAAAATAAAATTGAAAACAATAAAAAGTAAGAAAGAGGTTGTCTTACACATATAGTGTGCCATACTTCATCAGTTTACAACTCTCGGATTGATAATTAATGTAGCAATTTAGGACATACTAAATTGACTAAACATTTTGGGAGTATCAAAGATCATACCCCCTTCATCAGTTTTAATTTTTTTTTTTTTTTTCTCAATTCATAACCAACAAATAAAAGCAAGAGGCTCATTCACATGCTTCTTGCCCATTGCCATTTCTGCTCTCCATTGCCATCTTTCATTTTTCATCTTCCCTTTCCTGTCATTTTCATTCCGCAAATAAGCCCTGCTTCAATGCAAATTATTGAATCCATAGTCCTTTGAGTCTAAGTTTCTTGTAAAGACAACTTGAAGCTTGCATGCCTTAATGGGAAGTTCTCATGCTGACAAACAATGGGAATACATTAATGTCCCTTGTTCGTTAGATCTTCTAGGTGACTCGATATCGGCAAATTCATTCGTACCTAGCAAGATATATTTGGGCATCTTGATTCTCATTGTCATCAATGGTGAGAGTTTTCGTGTTGACTAGTGGCATCCATTAATGGTCATTAAGTCAACAATTTCCTGCTATGTTCAACATCAGAACATCTTTTAACATAGTAGGAATTGTGCTAATGAGTTTTGAAGACATGAAGACTATTATTTTTAGCATTTTGGAGCAGATTCAACAAGTTTTAGTAGAAGCAATAAAAAGTCATCTTGACTCTTTATCCATGACTCTTCTTGTTTAGCCACTTGAAGAAGAATATGATTAGAATTTTTCAGCCACCACACATACAACTCATCCATTCCAAAGGGTAAGTGAAAGTACGTCATTTTCTAACTTTTCACCATAAAATTCCATAAAAAGCTAGAATGATAAGTGTTGGAAAAACATTTTTCTTCTTCATTTTATCAAATTGTCAATACCATCAGTTGGGGGGGAATACATTCATCTTCATATCTTGCCATGTTCATATCATACTTAGGAGCTCACATATTTCCAACATACATTAACTATTACATTGTTATTATGAGCATACAATGGCTTTTCAAAAAATGCTTAAAAGATAAATTGGATACAAACAAAATCATGGTTGTCACACAAAAACCAATCATCATGCAATCCAATAAAGATATACTTTGCAACAATAATCAAAATATCATTATGCAAAGTTCAAAGATCAAAATAAAATGCAACAAAAAAATGGTTGTAACACAAGAACCAACCATGTTGTAATTCAAGTAAAACACTTTGCAAAAAAAATGAAGTTATCAAATGATATCATGCAAAGTTAAGCCAAAGCTCAAGAATCAAAAGAATTAATGTAATATATATTGCATGAGGACATGCAATAACTTCAGTTGGGGGGTATGTTGGGTCTTGAAAATGTCATTCATTTCCATTACACTTTCACTGTTATATCCATCATATCACTTCCATTTCACTACTATGTCACTACATTCATCCCATTTTCATTATCATTGGGCCACATTTATGTTTTTCCAAACTTTATTAACTCTTAGTATTTTTAAGTGAATTTGTGGTTAAAAATTAGAAAATAATGTGCATATGCTTATACCTAACAAGTGGGTTGAGATTGTTGACATGTGTAGGTCAAAATGAGGCTTCTAGAAGACCATTATGTGGCACCCTAAGGCCAAATTCGAATTTGAGTGGAAAGAATCATGGGATCATGAGGATATGTGTCACATCTCCTAATTGTATTGAAACTCTAAGAAGACATGTGTTTTATCAGTTCCTATTTTGATTAGGAATCTAGAGGTAGATGGAGAGATTCATGGACTCTCATTAATGATATGGCTTCTCATCTTTTTGTATAAATAGGAGATCTCTCTCCTTCATTTGTTAGCTTGTGAGTTCTTAAGCTTAGCTTGTTAGACTTAGTCTTAGCTTGGAGTTTGTAGTTTTTCTTTGATGGTTTTGGAAAGCTTTAGAGAGCTTTGTTGTACTTTGTAATTTTGAAGAATTTGAATAAAGCTTTGATGTTCTCAACATGGAAGGAAATGTGAAATAGATGTCATGGAGCACATTAGAATGTAAGGTAGATTGGATTTTATTTTGTAATTTTGCTTTGATTTCATTCATGTATGTCATTTTATTGCTTTCAAGTTTAATAGTTTAGATTTTCCATTTATGCAATTTTAACTCATGCAAGTGTGTTTAATCGGTTGATTGTAGATCAGTTTTTTTTTACATGTTTTTGCATCAAATAGTGACATGAGATTGGTCTTTCTACTCACTTTGTTTTTTTTAGCTTTTCAATTTCAGTTATGCTTTGATTTCAGTCTTATTTATTTGCTGTTGTTAATTAGTTTAGATATCAAATTCTTTATGACATTTGACATTATCTCCAGAGCCATGGCTTAACTCTGAAAAGTTACTTGGCGAGCTACCAGATTATGAGTGAAGTAATTTGATTTTACTTTCATTTCTGTAATTAGATATTAGGGCCTTCATGACATTTGACGTTATCTCTAGAGCCATGACTTAACCCCGAAAAGCTACTTGGCGAGCTATCGGATTATGAGTGAAGTGATTTGATTTTACTTTCATTTTTGCAATTAGATATCAGAGGTCTAGTCAATTTAACGTCTTAAATTGCTGTACATAAATTATCAATTCGGGTATCGTAAACTGATGAAGTGTAGTGCACCATATGTGCTAGTTAACATTTTTCTTACTTCGTTGTTTTATAGTTTATGTTGTTTTTGGGGTTTTGTTCTTGTTGATCTCCTTAAGTGTCTAATGCAAATAGAAATCTATTCTAAGGTCTTAAGAATACTTTTAAAGGTCAAGTATGGATGTAGATTTCAATACAAGGTTTATGTTCCTTATGGTAACTTCCAAAACATAGCACTTCAAAAGATCTCAAAACATGTTATTGATAAAATCAGTACTTGAACAAAAGTGTAAATATGCAGCTACTTAAATCAAGCAAAAGATGAAGTGTTGATAACAAAATCACTGTTTTAGCTGCCCATCTAATTACATAAATAAAATCTAAACTATTGCACTTAAACAAACAAAAAATTACAGACTAATGAAAGTAAGATCAATTCACTTCACTTTTAATCCGATGGCTCACCAAGTAGCTTTTCGGGGTTAAGCCATGGCTCTGAAGATAACGTCAAATAACATGAAGAATTGATATCTAAATGAAAACAAAATCAAATTACTTCAATTTTAATTTGATAGCTCACCAAGTAGTTTTTCAGGGTTAAGCCATGGCTCCAGAGATAATGTCAAATATAATAAAGAACTTGATATCTAAATTATCTACTTGCAAATGAAAGTAAAATCAAGTCACTTCACTTATAGTCCGATAGCTCGCCATGTAGCTTTTCGGGGTTAAGCTATGGCTCTAGATATAACGTCAATAACATGAAGAACTTGATGTTGGGTCTTGAAAATGTCATTCATTTCCATTACACTTTCACTATTATGTCCATCATATCACCTCCATTTTACTACTATGTCACTACATTCATCCCACTTTCATTATCATTGGACTACATTTATGTTTTTCAAACTTTATTAATTCTTAGCCTTTTTAAGTGAATTTGAGGTTAAAAATTAGAAAATAATGTGCATATGCTTATACCTAACAAGTGAGTTGAGACTGTTGACATGTGTAGGTCAAAAGGAGGCTTCTAGAAGACCTTTATATGGCACCGTAAGGCCAAATTCGAATTTGAGTGGAAAGAATCATGGGATCATGAGGATATGTATCACATCTCCTAATTGTATTGAAACTCTAAGAAGACATGTGTCTTATCAGTTCCTATTTTGATTAGGACTCTAGAAGTAGAGGGAGAGATTCATGAACTCTCATTAATGAGACGACTTCTCATCTTTTTGTATAACTAGATCTCTCTCCTTCATTTGTTAGCTTGTGAGTTCTTAAGCTTAGCTTGTTAGTCTTAGTCTTATCTTGGAGTTTGTAGTTCTTCTTTGATGACTTTGGAAAGCTTTGTTGTACTTTGTAAATTTGAAGAATTTGAATAAAGCTTTAATGTTCTCAACATGGAAGGAGATGTGAAGTAGATGTCATGGAGCGCATTAGAATGTAAGGTAGAGTAGATTTTATTTTGTAATTTTGCTTTGATTTCATTCATGTATGTCATTTTATTGTTTTCAAATTTGATAGTTTAGATTTTCTATTTATGCAATTTTAACTCATGCAAGTGTGTTCAACCGGTTGATTGTAGATTAGTTTTTCTTTACATGTTTTTGCATCAAATAATGATATGAGATTGGTCTTTCTGCTGACTTTGTTTTTTTTTAGCTTTTCAATTTCAATTATGCTTTGATTTCAGTCTTATTTATTTGCTGTTATTAGTTAGTTTAGATATCAAATTCTTCATGACATTTGATGTTATCTCCAGAGCCATGGCTTAACCTCGAAAAACTACTTGGCGAGCTATCGGATTATGCGTGAAGTGATTTGATTTTACTTTCATTTCTGCAATTAGATATGAGGTCCTTCATGAAATTTGATGTTATCTCCAGAGCCATGGATTAACCCTGAAAAGCTACTTGGCAAGCTATCGGATTATGAGTGAAGTGATTTGATTTTACATTCATTTTTGCAATTAAATATCAGGTTCTTCATGTTATGACGTTATCTACAGAGCCATGGCTTAACCCCGAAAAACTACTTGGCGAGCTATCAGACTATAAGTGAAGTGATTTGATTTTACTTTCATTATGCAAGTAGGTAATTTAGATATCAATTCTTCATGTTATTTGACGTTATCTCCAGATTCATGGCTTAAACCTGAAAAGTTACTTGGCGAGCTATCAGATTATAAGTGAAGTAAATTGATCTTGCTTTCGTTAGTCTACAATTTTTGGTTTGTTTGAGTGCAATAG
>APFE031587959.1:6317-58780 GCA_000404065.3 Pinus taeda | reverse complement strand
CAAACTTAGCACTTCAAAAGATCTCAAAACATGCTATTGATCAAATCAGTACTTGAACAAAAGTGTAAATATGCAGCTACGTAAATCAAACAAAAGATAAAATACTGATCATAAAATCACTGTCTTTGCTGCCCATCTAATTACAGAAATAAAATCTAAATTATTGCATTCAAACAAACCAAAAATTGCAGACTAACGAAAGCAAGATCAATTTACTTCATTTATAATCCGATAGCTCGCTAAGTAGCTTTTCGGGGTTAAGCCATGGCTCCGAAGATAACGTCAAATAACATGAAGAATTGATATCTAAATGAAAGCAAAATCAAATTACTTCACTTATAATCTGATAGCTCGCCAAGTAGCTTTTTGGGGTTAAGCCATGGCTCCAGAGATAACGTCAAATAACATGAAGAACTTGATATCTAAATTAATTACTTGCAAATGAAAGTAAAATCAAGTCACTTCACTTATAGTCCGATAGCTCACCATGTAGCTTTTCGGGGTTAAGCCATGGCTCTGGAGATAACATCAATAACATGAAGAACCTGATATCTAATTGCGAAAATGAAAGTAAAATCAAATCACTTCACTCATAATCCGATAGCTCGCCAAGTAGCTTTTCGGGGTTAAGTCATGGCTCTGAAGATAACGTCAAATGTCATGAAGAACTTGATATCTAATTGCAGAAATGAAAGTAAAATCAAATCACTTCACTCATAATCCGATAGCTCGCCAACTAGTTTTTCGTGGTTAAAGCCATGGCTCTAGATATAACGTCAAATGTCATGAAGAATTTGATATCTAAACTAACTAACAACAGTAAATAAATAAGATTGAAATCAAAGCATCACTGAAATTGAAAAGCTAAAAAAAAACAAAGTCATCAGAGAGACCAATCTCATGTCACTATTTGATGCAAAAACATGTAAAGAAAAACTAATATACAATCAACCGGTTAAACACACTTACATGAATTAAAATTGCATGAATGGAAAATCTAATCTATCAAACTTGAAAGCAATAAAATGACATAATGAAATCAAAGCAAAATTACAAAATATAATTTATTCTACCTTACATTCTAATGTGCTCCATGACATCTACTTCACATCTCCTTCCATGTTGAGAACATCAAATTTTTATTCAAATTCTTCAAAATTACAAAGTACAACAAAGCTCTCCAAAGCTTTCCAAAACCATTAAAGAATAACTACAAACTCCAAGCTAAGACTAAGACTAAGACTCACAAGCTAACAAATGAAGGAGAGAGATCTCCTATTTATACAAAAAAATGATAAGCCATCTCATTAATGAGAGTCCATGAATCTCTCCCTCTATTTTTAGAGTCTTAATCAAAATAGAAACTGATAAGGCACATGTCTTTTTAGAGTTTCAATACAATTAGGATATGTAACACACATCCTCATGATCCCATAATTCTCTCCACTCAAATTCGAATTTGGTTTTAGGTTGCCACATAAAGGTTTTCTAGAAGCCTCATTTTGGCCTACACATGTCAACAATCTCAACCCACTTGTTAGGTATAAGCATATGCACATTATTTTCTAATTTTTATCCACAAATTCACTTAAAAAGGCTAAGAATTAGTAAAGTTTGGAAAAACATAAATGTGATCCAATGATAATGAAAGTGAGATGAATGTAGTGACATAGTAGTGAAATGGAGGTGATATAATGGACATAATAATGAAAGTGTAATGGAAATGAATGACATTTTCAAGGCCCAACATATTACTCCATTCATATGGAGTAAACTGATGAAGTGTGGTGCACCATATGTGCTTAATTAACCTTTTTCTTACTTCGTTGTTTTATAGTTTTTATTTTGTTTTGGGGTTTTATTCTTGTTGATCTTCTAAAGTGTCTAATGCAAATATAAATCCTATTCTAAGGTCTTAAGAATACTTTTAAAGGTCGAGTATGGATAGAAATTTCAAGATAAGGTTTATGTCCCTTATGGTAACTTCCAAAACTTAGCACTTCAAAAAATCTCAAAACATGCTATCGATCAAATCTGTACTTGAACAAAAGTGTAAATATATATATATTTAAATCAAACAAAAGATGAAATACTAATCTTGAAATCAATGTTTCTGCTGCCCATCTAATTACAGAAATAAAATCTAATACCCCCAACTAATTTAGTAGTCGATCATGTTAAATTATCAGCACATACTAGGTCTCCAAATTGAAATTCTCTTCCCCAGACAATTGAATTAAATCAAACAACCAGTTTATTAATTCAAATTCCGTTTTTCTTCACGTGGCAAGCAAAAAAAGGCTTTAGAGAACCGAGAAATTCTCTTAAACCGCCACAAATTTCTTAAAACGATTTATGGGTTATTTAATTGACCCTATTGCTGAAAAAACCGATCTTTTATTTTTCCCAAATTCATCTCCATTTGGTCGGATCATGCAATTTTAAGTTTGACGTTTTTTTTTATTGTTTTGCGTTTTCTTGAATCAACATTTTTACTATTCTGCATTTTTACGAATTGTTGCATTTGGCCTTCTGATTTAATTTGCTGTGTAATTTCCTTAGTTGTGCTTGTCATTAATGGTGTTCCACCTTCACATAGCGAGAATGAACGGTCCACAAATTGATTATGATGATGGTAAAAAAAACGAATGCACAGAGATAAAATAACAATACACAAATATTTTTGCATATTGAGGAGAAAACGGATGGTAAGCACTGCTGCTTCTCTATCTCATTTCAGAGCATGTGATGTTCAACTATCGTTGATTATGATGCGCATTAGGCTGTTGGATTTGTTTTGCAATTTTTAGCATAGAAATAGCCTCTGCTGCTTCATCGATGACTGGATTAAAATCAGAATAAACAACAGAAACAACTGTTGCAGCATAAAGGTCCTGCATCTTCCCTAATGTCAGTAGCAACTCCCCGCCTGGGCTGCTGCTAGTGAGAGTCAGGCAAACATCTAGAGTAGGCTATTGCAGGTTTTTATTTTTTATTTTTAAAATGTTTTTGCAGATTTGTTTTAAAGCCAAAGCTTGAACATGAATGCAGATTTTCTACCGAGGCCACAGTGAAAGCTAGGATTAAAGATAGCCATAAATTGTTTTGTTTTTGTTTTTTTTTGTTTGTTTTTGTTTTTGTTTTTTTGTTTTGTTTTTGTTTTTGTTTTTTTTTTATTATTATCTAAAATTGTGAAATTTTATAAGAATCATTAATGATTTTCACTTTCAGGCAACAAAGACTTCAAGTAAAATATGCTAAAAACAGGACTTTGACTGAGGTCTTAAGCTAATTCTTTTATCAATTTGGGCTAGGTTACTAGGATAAGATCCATGTCGGGACAATTCTGGAGATGCCCATGTGGTCAGTTTCTTCATTGGACGCTTGTAACCTGCTAAACCTTGAAATTAGCTGCAAAACTCACAATTAGCTACGGAATTAGGCTGCATTCCGCAGCTAAGTTGTAAAATTTTATTAAAACAGGACGCAATGTTTGAGGACCACTACAGACCATAACTAGTCAATCTTGGACAACTGAACCTATCAAAACAGTTGGGTTTTATTTTATTTATTTATTTATTTATTTTTTTTTTTTTAGTAGTGTGTGTGTTTTTTTATTGAATCAATTGAAATGATGAAGTTTATTTTGTCTCCTTTTTTTTTTCAACATAACAATTCTTTTTCCGATCTTCCAGATCACACAAAGTGTAAGAGGAAAGCATACTCAAGAATTATTATTATTATTATTATTATTTAAACAATTTCTTTTCTGATCCTCCAGGTCGCACAAAGTGTAGGAGGAGAGCATATTCAAGATTTTTTTTTTAGATGTAAGAAATAAGGTCTCCTAATTACACTTCCTCGGCAATTACAGAAGTAGGAGACAATGAATGGGTCAACGATGAAGATACTATGCAACCTGTCTTTACTATCTCTGAAATTAGTGAAGATAATCAAATTCTGAATACATTAGAAAATTTTGAAACATCTTCAGAATATGACCACACACAATTTCAATTAGATTCTATCATTGAAATTTTTCTAGGTAAAACACTGAATATCAACAAAAATTTGGAAAAGTCACAACAAGAAGAGCTAACCAAAATCTTGTAAAAACACTCTGCTGCATTTGCATGGGAGTATACTGATATGAAAGTTATTGACCCTAAGACTTAGATCCATCATATTTATATCGAGGAAAACAATAGACCAATCAGACAACCTCAAAGGAGGATGAATCCAAATCTTAGGGAGATAGTGAAATAAGAGCTCCAAAAACTACTCAATGTAAACTTCATTTACCCAATTTCAGATAGCCGATGGGTTTCTCCTTTGGTTATAGTACCTAAAAAGAATGGTAATGGAGAGTGTGCATTGATTACAGGGAATTGAATAAAGCAACCTTGAAGGATCACTTTCCTTTGCCCTTTATCGATCAAGTATTAGATACATTAGCAGGCAAAAAATACTTTTCATTTCTGGATGGTTTTAGTGGTTATAATCAAATTTAGGTAGCACCTGAGGATCAAGATAAGACCACATTTACCTGTCCATGGGGAACTTTTGCTTATCGAGTGCTTCCTTTTTGATTATGTAATGTACCTGCAACATTCCAAAGAGTAGTACTATGAATTTTTTCTGATCTAATCCATGATTGTGTAGAGGTATATATGGATGATTTTATAGTTTATGGTGATTCGTTTGAAGAGGCATTAGAAAATTTGGAAAAAGTCCTTATAAGATGTAAAGAAACAAACATTTTATTAAGCCATGAAAAATACTTTATGATGTTTACTGAAGGTATTGTTTTAGGACATCATATTTCAAGGGATGGAATTAAAGTTGATAGATCAAAAGTTGAAGTCATCTCCAAGTCACCTATCACAAATTGTTAAAAAGATGTTAGAAGTTCTCTGGGATTTACTGGATATTATAGAAGATTTATAGAAAACTTCACTAAAATAGCATCTCCACTCTTCAAACTACTTACAAAAGACCGTGAATTCAAATGGCGTCCTAATTGTCAATCAGCATTTGAAACTTTGAAAACAAGAATATCTAAAACACCTATCTTGAGAGGATAAAATTGGAAACTTCCTTTTCATATTTCTACAGATGCTTCAGACACAGCTCTAGGGGCTGTGTTGGGACAAAGAGATTTAGTTCCTTATGCCATTTACTATACCAATAAAAATTTAACTTCCACTGAGTTGAATTATACTGTGACTGAAAAAGAGTTCTTAGTTGTTGTTCATGCAATCAATAAGTTTAGACATTATATAATAGGCTATGAAACTTTTATTCATACTTATCATTCTGCAATTAGATATCTAATGAAAAAACCCATTACTAATGGAAGAGTTACAAGGTGGCTCCTACTTTTACAGGAATTCAATATTACTGTGTTAGATAGTTCAGGGAAACAAAACACAATAGCTGATTTCTTGTCTAGGATTCAGAATACTAAAGAGGATTCTCCTGTAGAGGAGAAGTTTCCTAATGAATATTTATTTGCAGTGACTACTAAGACTCCTTGGTATGCAAATATAGCTAACTATTTGGTTACAGGGAAACTACCTCCGCATTTATTTCTTGGTGAAAGAAGAAAGATTATTTAGGAGAGTTCAAAATATTCATGGATTTCTAACTAATTGTTTAAAACAGGGCCAGATCTTGTGATCAGAATATGTGTTAGGGAAGATGAGATGCTTGATATTCTCAAAGCATATCATGATGAACCATGCGGCGGACACTTTGCTGAAAAAATGACAGCTTATAAAATCCTCTCTTTAGGATATTATTGGTCGTTCCTCTTCAATGATGCAAAACAATATGTCAAAAGATGTGACAGCTGCTAAAGAGTAGGGAAACCTACCCTCTCAAATGAAATGCCATTACAACCACATGTACTCATCGAACCCTTTGAAAAATGGGCTTTAGACTTCATTGAACCTATTAACCCACCATCTAAACAAAGAAAGTATATATTGGTATGTACTGATTATGTCACTAAATGGGTAGAAGCCAAAGCATTATTTTCTGCTACTGAGCATTCAATTGTTAGTTTTCTTTATGAGGATATTTTTTACTTATTTTGGTGTTCCAAGAGAAATTATGACAGATCAAGGAGGTCAATTCACATCCAAACTGGTGTAGAAGCTGATGGAGGAGTACAAGGTCAAGCACAAAAAATCTACTCCTTACCATCCGCAAGCAAATGGTCAAGTGGAGTCTACAAACAAAGTTATTGAAGGCATCATTACCAACACTGTTCATCTATACAGAAGAGAATGGGTAGAAAGGCTTCCCGAAGCCTTATGGGCTTATAGAACTACATGGATGAATACAACAAGACATTATCCCTATGAACTTGTTTATGGGAAAGAAGTTTTGCTCCCCATTGAGTTCCAAGTTAGAACTTTCAAGATGGCAGTTCAATTGGGAATGGGTCTATCAGAAGCCCAAAAGTATAGAATGGAGCATTTGAATGAACTAGATGAGATCAGACAAGAAGCAATCTTAAGAACTGATCTAGTTCAATATCAAAGAGTTAAGTGGCCTGACAAATACATCAAGGAGAAAAAGTTTCAAGAAGGAGATTGGGCATTGCTATTTGATTCCAAGTTCAAAGATTTCAAAGGTAAATTTCAGACTCATTGGCTTGGGCTATATGAGATTGACAAAGTCTTTAGCAATAGAGTGGTAAGAATCAAAACCGTTGATGAATATCAAACTCCTCTTATTGTGAATGGTCACAGATTAAAGATCTATCATAAGCCACTCTCAAAGGAGGAATTTGTCAAAATATTTCAAGATAATTCTGTAATAAGGCTGGTGAAGAAGAATCCTTCTTCTCCACGAGCCTAGTCTTTGTTCTTTTCTATTTTTTTTTTAAAATAATAAGTTCTGTATAAGCCTGAAAACCAATCACTGATTTGCAGTCTTATACAGAAAATACAGGGCGAAAATCAGAAACTTTTGACGCCCTATATTTTCCAAAAAATATCTCTCTCATTTCATTCATAATTTCATGTCACCTCACTTCATTTTACTTCACTTCACTTCATTTCATTCCATTTTATCATCACATTCCGCCAATAAAAGCCTTTTCATGACCAGTTTTCATATATCATTCACTCAGTCATCATTCATTTTCATCCATCTCCATTCAATCATATGTTCACTGTGTCAGTTTCTGCAGCTGAATCTTGTTTCCGCAGCTAAAAACTGATTCCGCAGCTAACACTCTGTTATTCAGCATTGACAGTGAGATGTTAGCCAAATAATGATGAGAACCAAATGTAGGTATGGCAAAGGAAAATATTTTTGAAGATATAAAGCACCTAAAGCACCAACAGAAAGCAACGAATCAAAGGTCAGTGGACGGAAATGGTAAAATTCTAAGGTATAAGCAAAATTCATTTCAAATAGCATTTTAAAGCACATTCTATATAGTTGTGAAACCATCGGCTCCATTATGTGTAATGATTCGCCTTGATAGCTTTCATAACTTCCCCATGACCTTTGCATAATTCCACCACGAACTTTGCATTAATTTTTAACTGCCTCATGATCCGCCTCTGAATTTAACTCGTGTTTAATTGTACGTTGGCATTCCACTTGCTGAACCGGGTGATTATGAGGACGTAATTTATTTGACCACGGCTCTTTCCGGCCACACAAATCCGCAGTCATTTTGTGAGCATGCTAACGTTTATTCTACAGCCTTCTAATTCAAAGTTCTGCTAGGCTCACCTTATTTCCTTACTATCCCATTGAAGTGGCGTTTGCTATTACTAGCCTGTTTACATAAGTCTCCGTTCCGTGAACTCATTTTCATTACCTATTCTTTGTTCTTCCGTTGACAACTATTGGTTTTTCTCCAAAATCCTTCTCCATCTCCTGCTAACACAACCGTTTCACCTCCGTCAATCCATTACCCACAGTGCATCACTCACAGACATATTTTTAAGGAAGGAGGAAGGAATGGGCCTTCTGGTAAGAATAGAGCTTGACAGGCCTAAATTCATGGAGTGTTATCTGTAATTGAAAAGTATATTAAGGAAGGCACGGTGGCTGCAATTTGTCCAGAAATTCAGAGGTCACAATAAAGAAGTCACGAAGAAATTTGCAAGGTGTTTTAATGGCGTGGAAGTTGAGGTTGGAGATCTTAAATTCTCAGTCACGGAGGCATCTATTGCAGCAGCAACGAAACTCCCACAAGAGGGGGAACAGTGGTTCAAAAACAAAGACTTTGATGAAAGGGCCTGGAGGATTATTTTGTGTAACTCAGGTATGGATATAACTGTCTTCAAACGTGGAATCCATGTTTCTGCTCTAAAGGAAAAGTGGACTAGTTTATTATTGATAATCCAGAAGTCTATTACATGTGAAGGACAGTTTGGGTCCATGTACATGTTCTACACCCGGCTGCTAATGATTTTTTAGAAAATCAAACCATCAATTTGCCTTATTTTCCGTTGAATAGCCTAAAAAAGATGTCCATAACTGTACAAAAGAATCTGGATGACATAGAGCCCCACCTTTACCATCACGGCCTTGTTAAAATTTTGATTGAAAAACATTGAAGGAAAGAAAGGATACTTGGGAATAGTTTTTGATTAGAAACTTCTTTCAAGACCCACTTGAAACACCTGAAAGTAGCTCAGCAAAGAAAAGTAGAAGAAGGAAAACAAGTGTGAACATTCAGGACACTCCTACTAACATAGCTAAAGACACTAGTAGGGAAGAGAAGCTGTCTGAAAGTAGGAAAGAAAGAACTGAGGTTAGGAAGCAAGGGAGACTAAAGGAGAAAAGAAATATTGAAGCTGCCTATCAAACCCCAGAACATTCCTCAGAAAAGGATCAAATATTTTCTGAAAGACTAATCTACCTTAAGGAACAATCAGCTGTAGCAAAGAGAAAAGGGAAAGAAAAACATAGTGTAGAGAAAGGAGACACCAGCTCACAAAATCTAAGGAGGAGCTCCAGACTTAAGGGAAAACTGAAGAGAGTACAAACTAAAGGGGCCCACTTCATTGACTTAGGAGGGGAAACACCAAAACAGTCTGTAGCAATCCCTCCTAGCCGTAGCCCACAACATACTCCTATTTCTCAACCAGATTTCGAGATCAGTCATTCTCAACCAGATTTTGAGATTAGTCCTTCTTAGCCAGATTTTGGGGTTAGTCCAAGAAAGGCTACACCTGAGATAGATCCAACACAACAAGAAATGTATGATTTTATTGAATCGCTTGAAAAGACTGCAACAGATCAAGGCACTTCGTCTACTCAGCTTAATACAACCCAAGAAGCTTTAATTCAATCACTAAAACATGAAGTTTTTGAACTGGAAGTCCTGAATAGACACATCAAAAGAGAAAATGAAACATTGAAAGAACAGAGCAGATTGGATAAAATTATTCACGACAACACCATGTTGCATCTTGGGCTGTGGCAGAAGAAAAATAGGAAATTGAAGAAAAAGAGCAGAAAGTTGAGTAGAGCTCTTATTAACCTCAAATTCAGGTGCCTAATGAGGAAGCCTAGGATGACACTGGTACCAAGGAAGAAGAAAAGAAGGTTGGATGTATTAGCAGAGGTCTCAAAACACATGAATTGAAGGAGGATGATCACAATTTTGGTTGCATGAGGACATGCAACACCTTCATAGTGGGGGTATGTTGAGCCCTGAAACTACATCTCTTCTACACACTTTCCTAGACTTTTTACCCTCACCAGTGCCCCATAAGCAATCAAAGATCATTACATATTGATTATGAGATTGCATTTAAGTGGTTTTCTAAATATATTTTTGTGTTTACTATTTGACTTAGATTTTACTCATCAGCTGTGGAATGAAGCCACTTTCTGCAGCTGACTCGAGATTCCGCAACTGTTTTTGTTGATCTCTAGGTTACAGGTGTCAGCAAGCAAAACGAGGCACGTGGGAAGTTCAGGAATTATCTAGACATGGACCAGGTCCTATTGGTTCAACCAAATTCGTAATGGAAAGCCTTGTTCAAATGATGGTTCAACGAGGAGTTCTATGGCAAACAAGTCTCTGTTTTCAACACGTGAAGGGTCTGAAACCGTTCCTAGATCCATGGATTCATTTTGACAACTGTAGACTACCTCCACAACGCAAATCCAACATCCACCTTTTGGTAGATTGAATGATCATGGCAACCCATACGCTAAGCTCACGGGTGCTGTCTTTTTACGTGTTCTCTGCCGAAGATGTTTCATAGGGAAAACAATTATGTAATTTCCTTTATAAATAACGCGTTTGCAAACACATGTAGCTAGTTTTTATGTAGTCTTGCTATTAGTTTATATACTGTTGTCGTGACATTGCTCCTGCTGTTGTAACGAGAGGATCCTTCCTTTGCTTTGCAATATAATAAGACTGTTTTATACGACTGTGCGAGCATAATTTCAGACTGACAGCGTGTTAACCAAGGCTGTGCAGAGGGCCCCTGCTCGCTGAGGTTTTGTTTCTTTATTTCTGTAAAGTTTTTATGTGTTGTTTTCTTATTTCCATTGTAGATATTTCATAGTTTGTTCACTTGTGTATATTTCATAATTCAGTTATGGTGTTAATGTTTCATTTCTGTACATGATTATCCAAGCATTGTATATTTTTGCTATTACTGATCAGTGTGTTTCATGATAGGCTAGGCTCAAGCGTTTTCATACGATTTTTGCAATAAATAGTGAAATGAGATTGGCCTTTCTGCTGACTTCTTTTTTAGCTTTTCAATTTCAGTTCTGCTTTGATTTCAGTCTTATTCATTTGTTGTTGTTAGTTAGTTTAGACATCAAATTCTTCATGTCATTTAACATTATCTCCAGACCCATGGCTTAACCCCGAAAATCTACTTGGCGAGCTATCGGATTATGAGTGAGGTGATTTGATTTTACTTTTATTTTTGCAATTAGATATCAAGTTCTTCATGACATTTGATGTTATCTCTAGAGCCATGGCTTAACCTCGAAAAGCTACTTGGCGAGCTATCGGATTATGAGTGAAGTGATTTGATTTTACTTTTATTTTTGCAATTAAATATCAGGTTCTTAATGTTATTGACGTTATCTCCAGAGCCATGGCTTAACCCTGAAAAGCTACTTGGTGAGCTATCAGACTATAAGTGAAGTGACTTGATTTTATTTTTATTTGCAAGTAGGTAATTTGGATATCAATTCCTCATGTTATTGACGTTATCTCTAGAGCCATGGCTTAACACCAAAAAGCTACTTGGCGAGCTATCGGACTATAAGTGAAGTGAATTGGTTTTACTTTTATTAGTTTGCAGTTTTTGATTTGTTTAAGTGCAATAGCTTAACTTTTATTTTTATATTTAGATGAACAACAGAGATAGTGATTTCATGATTAGTAGGTCATCATTTATTTGATTTGAATAGCTGCACATTTACATTCTTGTTCAAGTATTAATTTCATCATTAGTATGTTTTGAGATCCTCTGAAGTGTTAAGTTCTGGAAGTTATCATAAAGGACATAATTGCCTTAAAATCTATATCCATACTTGCCTTCTAAAGTATTCTTAAAACTTAGGAATAGGATTTCCATTCACATTAGGAGACAAAAAAAGATAAAAACCCCCAAAAACAAAATAAAATTGAAAACAATAAAAAGTAAGAAAGAAGTTGTCTTGCACATTTAGTGCGCCACTCTTCATTAGTTTACGACTCTCGGATTCATAATTAACGTAGCAATTTAGGACATATTAAATTGACTAAACATTTTGTTAAAGTAATTTTTTTGTTGAAGTGATAAGGGACATAAACCTTGTCTTGAAATATCTATCCATACTTGACATCAAATCACTTCACTCATAATCTGATAGCTCGCCAAGTAGCTTTTCGGGGTTAAGCTATGGCTCTGTAGATAACGTCAAATGTCATGAAGAATTTGATATCTAAACTAACGAACAACACCAAATAAATAAGACTGAAATCAAAGCATAACTGAAATTGAAAAGCTAAAAAAACAAAGTCAGTAGAAAGACCAATTTCATGTCACTATTTGATGCAAAAACAGTAAATAAAAACTAATCTACAATCAATCGGTTGAACACACTTGCATGAGTTAAAATTGCATGAATGAAAAATCTAAACTATCAAATTTGAAAGCAATAAAATGACATACATGAATGAAATCAAAGCAAAATTACAAAATAAAATCTACTCTACCTTACATTCTAATGTGTTCCATGACATCTACTTCACATCTGTTTCCATGTTGAGAACATCAAAACTTTATTCAAATTCTTCAAAATTACAAAGTACAACAAAACTCTCCAAAGTTTTCCAAAGCCATCAAAGAAGAACTACAAACTCCAAGCTAAGACTAAGACTCATAAGCTAACAAATGAAGGAGAGAGATCTCTTATTTATACAAAAAGATGAGAAGCCATCTCATTAGTGAGAGTCCATGAATCTCTCTCTCTACTTGTAGAGTCTTAATCAAAATAGGAACTGATAACACACATGTCTTCTTAGAGTTTCAATACAATGAGGAGATGTGACACATATCCTCATGATCCCATGATTCTCTCCACTCAAATTCGAATTTGGCCTTAGGGTGCCACATAAAGGTCTTCTAGAAGCCTCCTTTTGACCTACACATGTCAACGATTTCAACCCACTTGTTAGGTGTAAGCATATGCACATTATTTTCTAATTTTTAATCACAAATTCACTTAAAAAAGCTAAGAATTAATAAAGTTTGGAAAAACATAAATGTGGCCCAATGATAATGAAAGTGGGATGAATGTAGTGAAATGGAGGTGATATAATTGACATAATAGTGAAAGTGTAATGAAAATAAATAACATTTTCAAGACCCAACATACCCCCCAATTGAAGCTATTGCATGTCCTCATGCAATATATATTACATTAATTTTTTTGATCCTTGAGCTTTGGCTTAACTTTGCATGATACCATTTGATAACTTCATATTTCTGCAAAGTGTTTTACTTGAATTGCAACATGGTTGGTTCTTGTGTTACAACCTTTTTTTTTTGTTGTTGCATTCTATTTTGATCTTTGAACTTTGCATAATGATATTTTGATTATTGTTGCAAAGTATATCTTTATTGGATTGCATAATGGTTGGTTCTTGTGTGACAACCACGATTTTCTTTGTATCCAATTTATCCTTTAATCACTTTTTGAAAAGCCATTGTATGCTCATAATAACAATGTAATAGTTAATATATGTTGCAAGTATGTGGGCTCCTGAATATGATATGGACATTGCAAGATATGAATATGAATTTATTCCCCCCTCCAACTAATGGTATTGGAAATTTTATGAGATGAGAAAGAGAAATGTTTTTCCAACAATCATCATTCTAGCTTTTTATGGAATTCTATGGTCAAAAGTTAGAAAATTATGTACCTTAACTTACCCTTTGGAATGGATGAGTTGTATGTGTGGTGGCTGCAAAATTCTGATCATATTTTTCTTCAAGTGGCTGAACAAGAGGAGTCATGGATAAAGAGTTAAGATGACTTTTTATTGCTTCAACTAAAACTTGTTGAATCTGCTCCAAAATGCTGAAAATAATAGTCTTAATGTCTTCAAAATTGATTGGCACAATTCCTACTATGTGAAAAGATGTTCTGATGTCGAACATAGTAGGAAATTGTTGACTTAGTGGCCATTGATGGATGCCACTAGTCAACACGAGAACTCTCACCATGGATGACAATGAGAGTCAAGATGCCCAAACACATCTTGTTAGGTACGAATGAATTTTCCGATGTCGAATCACCTAGAAGATCTGACAAACAAGGTACATTAATGTATTTCCATTGTTTGTCAACATGAAAACTTGTCATTAAGGCATGCAAGCCTCAAGGTGTCTTTACAAGGAACTTAGACTCAAAGGACTATGGACTCAATAATTTGCATTGAAGCAGGGCTTATTTGCGGAATGAAAACGACAGGAAAAGGAAGATGAAAATGGAAGATGGCAATGGAGAGAAGAAATGGCAATGGGCAATAAGCATGTGAATGAGCCTCTTGCTTTTATTTGTGGGTTATGAATGGAAAAAAAGAGATGGAAAGTGTATGTGAATGTAAATAGAAAATATGAAGTGAAATGAGGTGAATGGTTTATTATGAGGTATGGATGTGATGGAGACAATAGTATCTGAAATTTTTTCAAGTGTTTAGATCTGATTTTGCATCAACATATTTCCTCTTTGTTGTTGATCATCCTCTTATGAAGCAAATTGGTCTCTTAGAGAGACACCATTCTCTTGTAGTCATTTGTCCTTCCTCCTGGAACCTGCAAAAAAAACTAATACTTCTTCTGCAATGGAATGTAAGATTATCAAATGAGAGAGGTGATCAATCTCTCTAGTTATGATATTTACACACAAAACTAAGAATTTGTGTTAATGAGACAAGTTCTCAAAGGAAAAACCAAAAGAATTTATACCTGCTTTGGAATTAATGCCTCAAGTTGAATGTTGCTTCTTTTCAGCAATTTATTTCATTATTTACCATTTCAAACTCTAATGATGGATTTCTCATTGTGTAGATCTTGTTGAGATCTTTCCAATGACACTTAAATCATTAAAATCTAATTTCGTATGAGAAAGTTAAACTGATTTGAACAATGAGATTTTTCAGCTGCGGAATGGCTTTAGCTGTGGAATGACTTTAGCTGCGGAATGTGCGCAATATCTATAGCTAAAAATCTTGAATAAAAAGTTAGCCGTTCATTTTTCATCATCAGTCCAAAATTAATCAATACCTTCAGAAAAGTGAGCAAATAACTTATACATTTCATTGATTCAAAATTGTTTTTTTTTTACATGCGGCGACTTAGTGTGGCGATTTAGTGATAACACACACCTTGACCTCCCTTTGACCGGGGTCTTTTCATCAACTTGGATCAAATGGATAGGACACCATCCATGTACTGACATTTTCCCATCTACCCATGTGGCTTGTTTCGTCTTTCGACACTAGTAACATACAAAAGTATGAAAATGATTACGGAATTGTCGGTAAGCTGCGGAATCAGGGTGTATTCCGCAGCTAAAAGACAATCAACCATCAATTTTGAAATGCAGCACGCAATCCTCCATTCCCAATCACTCTGCTGGATCATTCTTGGAATCAGATGCCACATAACCACCTTGATATCTTTAATAGCACCTTTGAACACTTTGCCACGTCTTATTAATCGGCTATGAAGAGTCGTATCCAACCTCATCCTGCTGGTATGCCAAGGGGATAAACAGTGGTGCGTTGGAATTCAGCGTGGAACTACCTCGAGAAATAACTACCATAACAACAGAACATAAAACCCCGGATCACAACGATTCGCAAGAATCCAGTCCCCGACTTATCTATGCAAAGCTCAGTTCACGTGATGGAGTTAAAAACAGAACTATATTCAATTGGGATACGTTTCTAAACAGGTGTGAGATGAATTATTAAAAACAAGAGACGTGTAATCATAATTGATTTTCAGCACATAGTTGATTCTAAATCGGAATCCCCCTCTCCAAGCAGCCGAATTAAATCAATCAGCCAGTTTATTAATTCGAATTCTGTTTTTTCCTCTCACGGCCTGCAAAAATGGGCTTCAAAGAACTGCAAAAATATCCCAAACCACTACAAATTTATTTAAACGATTTCTGGGTTATCTAACTTACCCTATTGCTGAAAAAACCCATGTTTTATTTTTCCCAAATTAGTCTCTGTTTGTCCTAATCATGCAGTTGAAGTTTGACATTTTTTCTTGTTTTGCATTTTTATGGATTAACGTATTTGGTTGTTTGGGTTTGTTTTGCAATTTTTAGCACAGAGAATGGCGAATGAATAGTGATCTAAACCTCAGATTTCATACCTCTATTTTATCCCAACAACATACTAAAGAAATCATACGTGCAATGTTTGCTGGTCTCCGCAACAATTTCTCGCGACAAAAAACAAAAATGAATCTTATGGTGTGGACATCACTGAACTACGCAAGAAGTTTTGGCCTTAATGGACAACGAACGGATTCCGATAAACTAACAATTATGCCTGTCTCTTGCAATTCTGCATCGATGCCAGAGGATTTGCAGAGGGCAGACAAATTCATACCCATATGATTAATAAAGGATTCATCCTCGGCATTTTTATACAGAATCACCTTTTCTTTCTTTTTTAATGAGTGTTGAAGATTTTCACTAACATTGGCATGTCGCTGCTGATTACAAGAGTCAGACAAACAACTAAAGGAGGTTATTGCAGGTTTTATTTTTATTTTATTTTTATTTTAAATGTTTTTTTAGGTTCGTTTTAAGGCCAAAGCTTGAACAGGAATGCAGATTTCTTAGCTTGAACAGGAATGCAGATTTCTTATTAAGGCCACAGTGAAAACTAGGATTTGATAAAGCCATTGGTTGTCTCCTTCTTTTTCCTCCAAAATTGTGAAATTTTATAAAAATGATTATGATTTTCAATTTCAGGCAGTAAAGACTTCAAGGTAAATATGCTAAAAACATGACTTTGACTGAGGTCTTAAGTTGGTTTTTTTATCGATCTAGGTTGGGTGACTAGGATAGGATCCATGTTGGGATGATTTTGGAGATGCCCATGTGGTCGGTTTCTGCATTGGATGCCTGTAACCTACTAAACCTTGGTATTAGCTGCGAAATCAGGCTGCATTCCGCAGCTAATTTGCAGAATCTTATTAAAACAAGACACGGTGTTTTGAGGACCACTACAAACCATAACCAGTTAATCTCTGAGAGCTGAACCTATCAAAGCAGTTGGATTTCTTTTTTTGAATAAAATGAAATGATGAAGTTTATTTTGTCCCTTTTTTTTTAACATAACAATTCTTTTTCTGATCCTTCAAATCACACAAAGTGCAGGAGGAGAGCATATTCAAGAAATTATTAATTTTTTTTAGATGTAAGAAATAAAGTCTCCTAATTACACTTCCCCGGCAACGGTGCCAAAATGTCTAGTCAATTTAATGTCCTAAATTTCTCTACATAAATTACCAATCTGAGTATCGTAAACTGATGAAATGTGGTGCACCATATGTGCTTAGTTAACATTTTTTTCTTACTTTGTTGTTTTATAGTTTATGTTGTGTTAGGGGGTTTTGTTTCTTATGTTAGAATCTAGTTTCTAAAGAAAAAAAGAAAATGAAACAAATCAAAACTTTGAACAATTAGATTAATCTAAGCTGGTAAAATATCTAAGAAAAGAAAGAAAGAAAAACAAATCAAATCCCATTCATAACTTCACATATCGCCAATTTCATTCTTAAGGAACTAAAAAAACTCAATGAGACATGAATTTATGTAATGAGTATCCTACTAAGCAAAAAACAAGAACATGTAAAGAAAAACTAATCTATTGTGTTCTTTATGCTCCAATTCACCAATCGGAAAATAGGAAGACTACTTTCTTGGAATATTTTGTCAAGCATAAATTACACAGTTAAATAAATCTACAATCAACCGATTGAACACACTTGCATGAATTAAAATTGCATGAATGGAAAATCTAAACTATCAAACTTGAAGCAATAAAATGAAAAGCAAAGCCAATTATCTCACCTATAATCACAATATTTCACCAATTAACTTCTAAAACAGTGTTAATTCAAAGGCTCCGGAAATATCATCATATAGCATGAAAGAAATGACATCTAAACTATCTAATTGCACACTAATGAAAAGTAAATCCAATCATCTCACCTATAATCACAATATTTCACCAATTAACTTCTAAAACGGTGTTAAGCTAAAGGCTCTGGAAATATCATCATATAGCGTGAAATAAATGACATCTAAATGATCTAATTGCACACTAATGAAAAGCAAAGGCAATCATCTCACCTATAATCACAATATTTCGCCAAGTAACTTCTAAAACAGTGTTAAGCTAAAGGCTCCGGAAATATCATCATACAGCATGACAAAAATGAGATCTAAACTATCTAATTGCACACTAATGAAAAACAAAGCCAATCATCTCACCTATAATCACAATATTTCGCCAATTAACTTCTAAAACGATGTTAAGCTAAAGGCTCCGAAAATATTGTCATATAGCATGAGAGACTAATCTAATAAGCAAATACAAGAAACATGTAAAGAAACCTAATCTATAATCAACCGATTGAAGACACTTGCATGAATGAAAAAACTAATCTATCAAACTTGAAAGCAATCAAATGAGATACTTGAATGAAATCAAAGCAAAACTTCAAAACAAAAGCTACTCTACCTTACATTCTAATGTGCTCCATGACATTTACTTCACATTTCCTTCCATGTTGAGAACATCAAAACTTTATTCAAATTCTTCAAAATTACAAAGTACAACAAAGCTCTCCAAAGCTTTCCAAAGCCATCAAGGAAGAACTACAAACTCCAAGCTAAAGAGCTACCAAAAAGCTACAAGCTTAAGAACTAAAAAGCTAAGCTAACAAATGAAGGAGAGATATCTTCTATTTATACAAAAAGATAAGAAGTCATCTCATTAATGAGAGTCCATGAATCTCTTCCTCTACCTCTAGAGTCTTAATCAAAATAGGAACTGATAAGACACATGTCTTCTTAGAGTTTCAATACAATTAGGAGATGTGACAGATATCCTCATGATCCCATGATTCTCTCCACTCAAATTCGAATTTGGCCTTAGGGTGCCACATAAAGGTCTTCTATAAGCCTCGTTTTGACCTACACATGTCAACAATCTCAACCCACTTGTTAGGTATAAGTATATGCACATTATTTTCTAATTTTTAACCACAAATTCACTTAAAAATGCTAAGAATTAATAAAGTTTGGAAAAACATAAATGTGGCCCAATTATAATAAAAGTGGGATGAATGTAGTAACATAGTAGTGAAATTGATGTGATATAATGGACATAATAGTGAAAGTGTAATGGAAATGAATGACATTTACAAGACCCAACAGGAACCTAAGAAGATAGAGTTTGAGCTAAAGGAGGTAGAATCAGACTCTACTGCAGAGGAGGAATCAGAAGATGAAAAGCCACAAACTCTGGATGTGAGAAGATCAGTTCAAGAAAGAAAGCAGCCATAAAGGTATAGTCCATCTTCTTTCTATTCAAATTTTGCTTTATCTACTACTGATGATGATCCTAGAGCTGTTAAGGAAGCAGTAGATTTAGAGGATGAAAAACTCTGAAAAGAGGTCGTGGTTGATGAAATGGCATCTTTGCACAAAAATGAAGCTTGGGATCTGGTGGAGTTATCGGCTGGAAGGAAACCCATTGGCAGCAAATGGGTGTTCAAGAAGAAAACAAATGCAGAAGGAAAGGTGGAGAAGTACAAAACTTAGTTGGTAGCAAAAGGTTATTCCCAAGTGCCGGGAATTGATTTTGGTGATATTTTTTCTCATGTTGTCAAGGTAACTTCTATTATATTACTTTTATATGTTGTTGCTGCTTTTGATTTTGAGGTAGAACAGATAGATGTGAAGACAACATTTCTTCACGGAGATATAGAAGAGGAGATCTACATGAAGCAACCTGAAGGCTTTACGGTGAAGGGTAACAAAGAACTAGTATGCAAGTTAAAGAAGTCTTTGTATGGGTTAAAACAGTCACCAAGGATGTGTTATCAGAAATATGATCTATTTATACGGGGAATTGGCTTCACCAGAAGCAAAGCAGATCACTGTGTGTATTTTAAATTAATTGGTGACCGTGTTATTTATCTGGTCTTGTACGTGGATGATATGTTGCTAGTTGGAAATGACAAAGAAATTATTCAGGATTTGTAGACCCATTTGTCTCCAAATTCGACATGAAAGATCTTGGTGCTGCAAACTATATTTTGGGCATGGAAATTAAAAGAGATCGGACAAAGAGGAAGCTCTGGTTAAACCAGAGGAAGTATGTCGATAAAATGTTGCAGAGGTTTAATATGCAAGATAGTAAACCGGTGAAGGTTCCTATTCCTGTACGTGTAAAGTTATCTTTTGAATAGTGTCCCAAGACACAAGAAGAGGAAGAGGACATGTCTTGTGTTCCATATGCAAGTGCAGTCGATAGCATGATGTATGCGATGGTCTATATTAGACCAGACATTTCACATGTAGGGGAGTATTGAGCAGGTTTATGTCAAAACCAAGGAATGAGCATTGGACAGCAGTGAAGCGGGTTTTTAGGTATTTCTATGGCACTAGTGATTATGGTTTGTGCTACCAAGGAAGACCAGGATTGGACATAGTGTTGGATATTCGTGGCTTTGTTGATGTAGACTGGGCTGGAGATCTAGATCATAGAATATCTACAAGTGGGTATGTGTTTAACCTATTTGGAGGTGCAGTTAGTTGGATGAGTAAGAAAAAATTTGTAGTGGCACTATCAACTACAGAGGCAGAATACATGGCAGCCACTCATGCAACCAAGGAAGCAGTTTGGTTGCAGAGATTGTGTTTAAGTATGGGGTTAGTACAGGGAGCTATAAGGATAGACTGTGACAGCCAAAGTCCAATTTTATTGGCAAAGAACCCTGCATATCATTCAAAGACAACGAACATTGATGTTCAGTATCACTTTGTGAAGGGTATGATAGAAGACAAAAAGGTGTTGCTGGTAAAGGTGGACACTTTGAAGAATACTGCAGAAGCATTGACAAAATATGTGAGCTCTGAGAAGTTCTCTTGGTGTAAAGAAACAATGGGCGTTGCAGGGTTGGATAAATGACTAAGCTCTCTTGTGGCCCCCTGTGGAAAGAAAACAACAAGTGGGAGAATGTTGGGTTGTGTTATATTCTTTCCACGACTAGCCCACGCAGTTAATCGGGGGGCTAGAAGGGGGGCGAAGCCCCCTTTTGTTACGTCGATTGCATAGCGGGGGGAGTCACAGGGGGTTTGAGGGGTGCAGGTAACCCCACTCTATGGGGTCCGGGGTTTGAGTGGTGCAGACCTACCTATGGTTTTTTGCATGATTTTTACCACATGGTTTTGGATGTAATGTTTTTCGGTTCATAGTTTTGGACACGATGGTTTTCGGTCCATGGTATTGGATGCTTCGACATGTATAAATATGTGTTGTAACATTGAAAGGAACATAATGAAAATTCAAGTTGGTAGTCCCGGTTTTGGGATCTAGAGGAAAATCTTTGTGTATATGTGTTTTATGTGTTATGCTCTCGCATTGTTTATTTTCTATGTTCTAGAATCATATGCAAGTAATTTCTATACCGGGTTAAAACCTACATTGTTGAACCAAGACACTAACCCGGAACCCATGTAGAATGCACCACCACTAGTGCTTTTTCTATCATCAACACTTCCTACCCAATCTACATCTATATATGCATGAAGAGTAAGATCTATATCTCTAGGATACCATAGTCCAAATTCATGAGTTCCTTGAAGATATTTGAAAATTATTTTGACTACCTGAAGGTGTGATTCCTTTGGATTTGCTTGGAATCTTCCAATTATTCCTACTGCATGCATGATGTCAAGTCGGGTACTTGTTAGATAAAGCAGACTGCCAGTCATGAATCTGTAATTTGGTTGATGTACTGTTGTTGATTCATCATTTGAGCTGAGACTGCATCCTGTTACCATTGGGGTACATACATGTTTAGAATCTTCCACTCTGTACCTTTTCAAGATCTGTTTGACATATTTGGTTTATGAAAGAAAAATACATCTTTAGTTTGTTGAAATTTTAGAACAAGAAAATAGGTAAGTTCACCAAGCAAGGACATTTAAAATTCTTGCTACATTATTGAAGCAAAATTCTGACTCGTGGATTCTTCATTGCTACCAAAAATGATATCATCAACATAAACAATAATAATTAGAAATTTATCAGTTTCAATCTTTGTATGTAAATTGTTATCTACAGAACCTTTTGTAAAACCTTGTTGGTGTAAATATTTGTCAAGGCGATAATATTAGGCCCTTGGAGCCTGTTTCAGACCATAGAGAGCCTTTTTTAGTCTGCATACAAGTTTTGCATCATTTCAAAGAATGAATCCTTCTGGCTATTCAATATAAACTTCTTCTTCTAAATCTCCATTAAGGAAGGTTGATTTTACATCCATTTGGTATACTTTGAATTTCTGAAAGCTGGAAAGAGCAAGAACCATCCTTATGGCTTCAAGTCTGGCAACAAGTGCAAAAATTTCTTCAAAATCTATATGTTCTTGTTGAGCATACCCTTTACAAACAAGTCTGGCCTCGTTTCTAATGACTTCTCCATTTTCCTTCAACTTGCTCTTGAATATCCATTTAGTTCCTATAATATTTTTTTCATGAGGTCTAGGAACTAATTCCAAAGTATCATTCTTTTCAATTTGCTCAAGTTCTTCATCCATGGCCTTGACTCAACATTCATCGTTGCTTGCTTCATTTACATTTTGAGGTTTGGTGGAGGATAGTAGAGCTAGATAGCTTGAGGTCCTTGTAATAGTTCTTCTTGTCTGTACACCTGCCTCCTTTTCCCCTAAAATCTGAGTTTTTGGATGATTTTTCTGAACATACCTGGACGAAGTCTTTTCTTCTACCATTATATCTTCTTTTGGTGCTTCATTGGTTTCTTCTTCAATATAAGTTTGATTTGATGTGGGAAAGTAATCCCCGTCTTCCTCATTGTCATAATATTATGTTGATTTTATCTGTTTTGGATTTCTGCATGCTTCATCCACTACAACATCAATGCTTTCAACAATTTTCCCAAGTCTTTTATTATAACATTTATATCCTTTACTTCTAGAAGAATAGCCAAGAAGAATACCTTCATCTACTTTGGGTTCAAACTTACCAAGTTTTTCATCAGTCCTTTTGATAACACATTTGCTTCCAAAAACTTTAAAGTATTTTACAGTAGGAGTCTTACCATACCAAAGTTCATGTGGAGTTTGAGTGTTATTTACTCGAACATTTGCTTTGTTGAGAATAGTCATGACAGTGAATGCAGCTTCACCCCAGAAGGTTGCAGGAGTTCCAGATTCATCTAGCATAACTCGAGCCATTTGTTGAACTGTTCTATTCATCCTTTCTACCACACTATTTTGCCAAGGATTTCTTGCAGTGGAGAATTACCTTTTTATTCCATGTTGCTCAAAAAATTCAAAGAATTCATCCGATATAAATTCCTATCCTTGATCAGATCTGAGGCATTTGATTTTTCGATCTGATTCATTTTCAGCCAAAGCTTTGAAAGCTTGGAAATTTTCAAATGCTTCACATTTATGCTTTATAAGACCTATCCAACACATTATGGAAAAATGAACAATGAACAAAATAAAGTATTCTTCTCCACGAGGTGACTTTTTCTTTGTTGGTCCACATAGATAAGTATGGACAAGTTCAAGACGTAGTCTAAACCAATAAAAATAGGTACAAAACATCAGATATAGTCTCAACCAATATCAGAGCATTCAAGAATAAGTCATTTCAGGTCTCATAATCCTTATCCAATATTGAACTCAAGGTGCCCGTGAATATTTCAGATCTAGTCCCAAACATAACCCTGCAACATAAAATATACTTCAGATATAAGTATTCCTTAGAATCTTATTACTTGCACACCTAGTCTTATGATCTTCTCCTCTTTATATAGCTTTAGGCCCTTCGTCAATACCTTGGACCAGAACCACTCAGGACCAATACCTTGGACCAAATACCTAGGGTCAATACCACGGAGCAAATACCTTGGACCAAAACCTTGATTTTCCATCCCATACGCACTTTTCCTTCTGTGAGAGTGTGTGTATACGTATACACTCTTTTTTATCTATGTTCCCACGTGTATATGCTACTTTGACAAAGTGAACCAGCGTATACCTCTCTTTCTTCAATCTCTGGAGTCTTATTTGTAACCTTTGTTGTTAACTTGTTACATTGTGAATTGTCATTTATGCGAGTTTCCATCAAGGACAACACCTGTATCATAATGCCAATAAGGGAAAGGTCAAAGGTTGCATGTGAGGAGGAAAATGAAGGAAAATAATGGAAAATGAAGAAAATAGAGGCCTAATTGATAAAAAGGCTTATGAGGATTACTTTGTAAAATTTTGCCAATTCAGTTTTGGAGCTCTCTCATTATTCTCTCTCTCTCTCACTCTTGGACACTTAGAGTTTTATTGGAGAATTTTGGCATTGGATCAAGAAAGGAAAAGAAGCCAAGAGGAAGCAAAGATCAAGCAAGGAAGAGCAGGATCAAGCAACTACAACAGTATTCTTTGCATGTATCGATTTGCATGTGTATTTTCATTGCTAGATTTGGCATGCATGGTATTGCATGTGGTTCTTTTGTTGTTATGGCATGGGTTTTTCCAGGTGTGACAGCGTTTTCAGCCTAGCCTTGCCATTTCCGAATAGCCATGGTGTGATGGGGTTCTCATGTTTTGGTTGAGCTGGATTTTCGGATGGATTCGAAGCTGAGTGAGGTGGATCACCGAATGATATAACACATGGCCTAGTAACCCCTAAACCGGACTATGGGTTGCGGTAAAGCCAAATTTTGTGTTGCCTCGATGGTTCTAGGAATCCTCGCTGGTGAATGGTAGGATATACGGTAAAGCCAAGAGGTGGTTTTCTCTCGGTTTGGCCTAGTAATCCAAGGTTGAGATATGTGGTAAAACCTGGAGAGTGGGTCTTAGTTTAGGGCCTAGTGATCCGGTGTGGATTACAATAAACCCTGAGAGACTAGGAGATAAGAAAATTCCTCATAGTGTAGGTGGAGAAATCCGATGGCCTCCATGCTTGTTTGGCCTAGTGATCGGGTGGAGATCATGGTAAATCCTATTATGACCTGTAAATGAATGGAAAATGTATCTATGACCTAATAGATGATAATGCAACAAATGATATGAGGGAACAATGGTTCTTAGCGATTCTTAGATAAGTATGAAATCCCTACGCTTAAATTTGTTGTTTACAACTGTAAATTACATATTTATGATATGTTTGATGGAAATGTATGTCATATGCCTTGTTCATTACTAAATTGCTCATATTCGCAATGATTGTAGTTGGTTGCATTGTGGAAGAGGAACAGGTCACTCTCATAAGGCTTACCAAGACATGATGAAATTCCTTCTTGTTTGAATTGGTCATTCAGATTCACCCAGTAATAAAGAAACTCCTCTTGGGTCTTCTGATGACAACAATTTGGGTCGTAATATCTCTTCCAACTCAAAGTCACAGGGAATTAATTATGGCCATCCAGAGTCTTCTTCTTTTCTTTCTGACTCTGCGGATCTTTTTTCGGATGGGAACGCCACCTCAACATTCTCTTCACAGGAAACCTTATCCTCGAATGGTTTTTCCACCCAGGTAGCTCTTTTTCAATATTCTTTGGTTTCAATCCTTTCTCTTGAAGATATTGTTATGTTGGATGAGTGTTGTCTAGGTAAATTTTCTCTGTGTACAGATATGATCCCTCTAGCCCAATGAGTGGGACTAGCAACCTACATGACAATCTACTAGACATTTTCCTAAATTACAATTGAAAAGAGAGGCGAATAAGATGGCCTATCTCATTTTGATGCTATCACGTCATTCTTTTTTGAAGACCTTGAAACACTTGCATCACGAGCTCGTTCCTGTTGCTCACAATGTTTATACACCTACACAAGAGATCAAGACACAACAAGGAATGCAAAAATAAATAACATATTCAAAAGTAACCTACTTAACAAATCAAGGAGCATTAAGACAAATGATACATAAACATACACAATTGTGGAAAATGAACTAGCAGTTGTATATTAATAGAATAAAGGAGGAAGCATACAACCAAGCCTTGATGTCAATAGGCCCTCCTTGAATGAATTTTCAAGTCCATTCTAAGCTCTCCAAGCACTCCTTCTCCAAGCCAAATGAGTAGCATATAAGCACAATCTTAGCATAAGAGTGAAAATAGACAAAGACCAACCATTTGGGAATGGGAGAGGATGAATATATAGGCAAGGAAAGGGAGTTAGTATCTCTCCAAAGATAGGAATAGGCCCTCAGCTCAAGGATGTAGGTCTTAGGGATAAGACCAAGAATCCAATTTCAGAGAACTCGACCTCAACTACATTGAAGAACCTCCAGCTCGCCGCTCAGGAAGCTTTTAGATCACAAAGCTTCTCATCCTCTTTGGGAAAATTTCCTTTTTCGGATCATCACGGGTATACAAATAAACAGAGTGATACCATCTTGATTCCGATATAGAGAAATAGGTGACCATTGCGGTTTATAGTCTCATAAGAGCGATGATTCTCAAATTAGGGTTTTAGAGCCATTTTCTTCAAGGGAAACTCAAGGAATTTTCCAATCAATGTCTTAGGGAGGATCTGAGCTGCATATATGAATGAGTACACTGCATGATGGTCATGTTTCGGGCACTTCGGGGTATGTCACAGGGAAGTGTAGGAGGTGTGACAAAATACTCTGTAACAGATGCCCCCTAAAGCATGAAGGCAGAACAGGGAGTGATGGTTGATATGCTTTACAAGCTTTTGCAAGGATGAGAACAAACACTGTCAGGAGACCTGAAAATCAAGGATTCATATACATATACATATCTGATATCAAAACATGAATCCACGGTATGGACACAGCCATCCAGATAATAAGGATTATATGAAAAGATCCATGGCATGGGCACAGCCATCCAAATGAGAAGAATCATCTGTAAATCTAAGATCCAAGGTATGGACACAACCACCCAATATAAAAGGATCATCATAAATATAAAGTCCCACGGTATGGTCACAACCATATGAATAGTAGAAACATGTGTACAATCATGAATAATGCATAACTCCACGCAGCCTGAGTCATATCAGACAGGACTCAGGGTCTTGCACTCCATCCCAACACGATCAAAGTACGAATTATAACATGCGAATGAATGTGTCGAAGTCGAACATGGTAGAAAACCACTTGATTATCGGCCAATGATGTGGACCATTAAAAGGCACGAGAGAAACCACCAATAATGACAATGGTTCTCAAGGTACGCCAGTACAATCCGTGAATGTGATAATGAAGTTGAGGTCGAACACTCTTGGAATCACCTGATCGAAGGCCAATGATGAAACCATGTCATCAGATGCGAAGAACTTGCCATTAAGGCATGCAAGCTCTAAGGTACTGAAAGGGAGATTCTAAGTCATCTTCCTAGATAATGAGCTGAAGTCAACAGGAAGTGACCCGTCAAAGGAGGGACACAATGAGTCCCCCATCATCAACACGAAACAAGGAATAAATTGAAATTAAGTGAATAAGATCCAAGACTGTAACAATGGGTCAGACAATGTATAAGTAAATAACTACATATAAGACTACTCTTGAACATTGGCGACACAACTTTGAAGTGTGGCAGCATTTGACTCAACATAAAGCTAAAGGTCATGATGACGAAATGGAATAGTCAGATGAGAAGCAAAAATAGATCACCTAAACCTGAGAGAACAAGTGACTGGGTGAGGATATCCCAAACCTGACACGAACAGCAGAAGAGTGTCATGTTCAAGAGCGACATGTTGTCTATACAAAGGATGTTTCATTTTCATTTTTCCCCACTATTTCTAGCGAGTACCCCAATTATTTTTATCACAATCTTGAAGGGGATAACATATGCCTGTCATGTAAGTTCATTCTTCAGATGAATCCATCCTAGTAAGTTTTACAAGCCATGGGAAGGAGAAACTCAGTCTCATCATGGTGACGAGACTTTCGTAGTAAAATTTTAACGAGTTCGACATAAGAATAACTCTGTATGTTTTTCATATTTAGAGAGTTTGAAAAAGAGACAAAAAAGAAAACTCCATCATGTCCTTTTTTCATAATTTGTCCCTCGAACCCGAAAAAGTAGAAAACAATATTCGAGAGAACCTCTTAACCATATCAACCAAGGTGTACATTTTTCATAAATAGTCAATCTCAGCCCGAAATATGGGTAAACGTATGTTGAGACGACGTCAATTCATTTAATTTAACGAGTTCAAAAAGACAAGTACTCGGAAATCTTTTCATGTTTTGAGAGTCAGAAAAGAGCTTAAAAAATACTCCAGGGGGGTTCCTTTTTTGTTTTTTTTAACGAGTCTGAAAAAGAGATAAAACAAAAACTTGTTTGAATCAATAATCACTTGTCCACCATAAAGTACCTGTAACTGCACTAAGATAACCATCGATCACTAATATCGAGAAAAATAATAAAATATTAATGAAATAATGGAAAAAATGAAATTAAAACTTATAAATAGACCACAAGTTAAAACATTTTTACCATTTCACTGCAGTAAATTCTGAGAGTGAATTTTACCCTTTTTCCTTCGAATTTCAGGTCAACGGTGCAGGAGATCTAGGGCATTATTTCTCAATCCATCAGCAGCAGGTAAGAGCTATGTCTTTTCTCTTGCATTTTATTACACTTTGATGCATTTTGAATGGATTTTTGTTTTTAAACCACGCAGGCAATCATCGCGGGTTTTCTCATCGAACCAACGATGATCGCCCCGAGCCAAAAGGCCCTCGCGATGGCATCAATCTATTAATAATTAAAACATGCATGATGGTTTTGGGGTGGAATTTTTTGAAGGAAAAACCCTCTTTAAAGAAAAAAAATGGATTTAACTCCATGAAAAGGCATCTAATTGTTGTGTAATGATGTTTTGCAGGAGATTGTATCTAATCATGGTTCTAGAATGGAAGGAAAGAGGCCATGAGGTGGAAGACCACCACGTAGCCAAAGATCTAGAATGTATCAATGCTTTGAGGAACTGTGGGTTGCTGAAGTTCTTTATGACTACAAGACTAAGAGCTCAGAATGAATTGTTGCACTACTTGATCATCCTATGGGATATTGATCGAGAAAACTTCATCATTGGGGACCAGGAGTTGGAGTTGGAGGAAACTGATATTTATTTCATCACTGGATTGTCGAGAAGAGGAGAAAGAGTTCAACTCTTCAGGTCTCGTCCAGGAGGTGAGAGGAATAGTACTCCAGTCGTGAGACATTGCCTAGGTGTCGAGATGACAATGGACGGGAAGGTGAAGATATCTACAGTCAGAAATCTTCTCCTGAGGAAGATCCTATTCACCATAACTCGCATAGTTGGGATGCAAGATTTGCACGAGACTTTGAACTCATAATTCCAGTATGCAGTAGAATCCCTCATTCCAACAGTATTCAACTGGTGTTTAGGGTTACTAACCAACATGAAGAGACAATTGACCAAGGGTAAGCGTGGAAACTTAAAATAGTTCGGCTTTGGCTCAATTTTGGTTACTTTCTTTTTGTAGTGCGTGCCCTTGTTTTGGTATCAATGGACAGAGGTACCAGATCCTAATCCACAAGATCTGAGACTATTCAGATGGAGTGAACTCATGCCTCGTGGAGGAGGGGGTCAACAGATGCATTTTTCGCCGCAGTTTTTCATTTGGATGCACCTCCAATTGATCGTTGTGGGCAACTATACCTATGTAGGAACAGATTTCAGATGGCACCCGAATCTACCTTTGCCACCGGGTGAACAGTGGACTGATGCAAGTAAAACTTGTTTTTGGATTTTTCATGTTTTTTATGATTTTTATGAAAGAGAAACTAAGACTGAACTTGCAATTAATGTGCAGATGTTGGACCGGAAAGGTCGTCTAGCATGTCGCCAATAGCACGGAGAGTATCCCAGCAGGTGGCAGATGCTCCCTATGAGGAAGGAGCAGACCCTATAAGAGATAAGGAACATAATCTGGATGTGATAACTCAAGGGATTCCAGAGTACGCTACTATAGATGATGTGCCATTACGATATCAGAGGCACACAGTAGGGGTATCTACGAGACTTCATCGGTTGTTAGGCCGAGTGATTAGGGCAGTCTCATATTATTGTGAGCACCATGCAGGCGCATAGCTTTTCTAGTTGTTTTTTGCACATGATGTAGGTTGTTAAAGCCAAGTGTCTCGGAACACTTTTTTTTTTTAGATTTTGATTGTTAAACACTCTGATAGATGTGATATATATATATATATATATATATATATATATATAATATTATTTATATTTATATATATTTATAGATATATAGTGTATATGATATAGAGACGAGAGAGAGAGAGAGAGAGAGAGAGAGAGAGAGAGAGAGAGAGATTATTTTCTACTTATGTGTCCGTGTATCACGATAATGTGATTGGTTTTATAAATTACGCAAATGTCTATCAAGAACATAGTTTTCTAATGCATCTGTTAATGTATTCAAATTGTGTACAATATGTTGATATGTGATAAAATCAAAATTTATTTCCAGTAATCGAACACATAGATACATATGCAATATGTGTGGATTTCTTTCTAAGTAATGATTATTTAACTGTAACACAACGAGTTATGAATCTAACTTGACAGCTAAATCTCTAATGCCAAGAGCAACTGCTTCTAACAATAGTTCAATGACTGCATTGTATTCAACAATATTGTTAGTTGTTCGTCCTAGGCATATACCTTGTAAATCAACCAACTCTCCATCAGGGGAAAAGAGTACCCAAGCTACGGAAGACAAATTATGTGGGCTACCACAAGCACCATCAACAAAACTAACATGATGATTTGATGACATCTACAAACCGAGTGGAAAACAAGGTAAGAAGAAAAACACATATCTGTAATGCAATAAAGCACACCAAAAATCAAAAAGCGCACACCAATGAATTCACACACTAATGTACAAAAAGTAATTACACGAATTTCACACATAATACTTTTTCAAATACAACCCATTGTGGGCCTATGACAATGCATTTCCTTCGTAATCAACCAGCTCATAGGCGCCTTTCTGCAAAGACATGTTTGACGATATATGGCCCATGCCACATAGGTTCGAACTTTCCAGCGCCCAACTTATCATTATCCTGATCATAAAGAAGGACCAGGTCACCTTCAGAAAAAGGCGTGAGGAGAAATGGTTTGATCAAAATGAGTTTTAGCACGTTTCTTTTGGGCTTTGATTACCATTGTAGCAATGCAACGGGTCTCATCAATCCTCTCAAGATAGAGTAACCTCTCTTCTTCAGGCGAGGTATTAGGAAGAAGTTCGATAGCTAATTTAAGTGAAGGGATTTCACATTCAATAAGGAGAGTTGCCTCTAAACCATAAACCAACTGGAATGGAGTAAATCTAGTGGTCGTCTTAGCTGAAGTCTGGTAAGCCCAGAGATCTAAGAATAGCATCAGATGCCAATCCTTTTTGTGCTTCCCAATGGTGTGTTGAAGCATAGTAATCAGAACTTTATTAATTGCTTCGACTTGGCCATTGGCCTGTGGATAGTAAGGAGTTGAGCTATCATGACGAAGGCCCAACTGAGCAGTCAGCTCTGCCATCATTTACTGACAAAAATGTGATCCATGGTTAGTTACAATGGCTTGAGGAACGTCAAAACGTGCTATGACGTGGTTGAAGAGGAAATGAGCAGCAGTGATACCGTTAGCATTATATGTGGGCATCGCATCGGCCCATTTACTGAAGTAGTCGACGACAACGATAATATAACCATACCCCCTGGCTGAGGGAGGGTTACATGTCATGGACTCTATGCCCCATTTAGCGAAGGGGCCAACGGTAACTACTAGGTATAAGGGTGCTGGCGGGGCGTGCTGCTTTCGGTTAAAACTCTGACATTCATGGCATTTCTGAACAGCCATAATACAATCTTTAAATATAGAAGGCCAGAAATAACTAGAGTGAAGAATTTTCTTAGTAGTGGTGTAACCTGACATATGACCACCACATGCCTTAGAGTGGCAAACATTCAAGACCCATTCAGCCTCTTCAAGTGTTAGACGTTTGCGAAGAATAGAGTCAACACCGACTCAGTAAAATGTATCACCAATAATTCGATAGGGATGAGACTGATGCTGGATGCAACGTCATGCAGATCGAGACAACTTGGATCGGAAGGTTTGAGTCTGAAGATAAACAATAATATCTCCATACCACAGGTTAAAAGTGTTGATGAGAAATAAAGTTTCATCAGGAATCTGCTCAGTAAAATCAATTGAAGTGCTTGCATAAGGATGGGCACATATCAACTCGGCAAAAACAGGTGATTTCTTCGATTTGGCGGCAATAAACTCCAAATCAAACTCCTGCAGGATAACAACCAATTTAGAGTATTTTCCCCCAAGTAATTGACAAGTAAAAATATAGGTCATGGGGTTGTAGTTGGAAATCACCCTGGTTTTCCTTAAAAGGATATAATGACAAAATCGTTGGACAACATGGACTATTTCCAAGGCAAGTTTCTCAACATGGGCATATCGAGTTTCGGTGTCAAGGATATTTCGACTTAAATAATAAACCACATGTGCATTTCCATCATCCTCGTCCTGAACCAACACCATAGCAATGGTACTGTCAGTTGCAGCCAGGTATAGGAAATAATTGCGTCGATAATTAGGGGATTGCAATAAAGGAGCACTGATAAGCATGTCTTTCAAGGCATCGAAGGATTTTTGGGCAATCTCATCCCAAATGAAAGGGGTCCCATTTTTAAGCAAGCAAGTAAAACACTTAGCGAGTTCAGCGTAGTTAGGAACGACTCGACAAAGAAAGTTATCCTTTCCTTGCAAACTTTGCAATTGAAGCAATGAGGTGGGGGTAAGTTTACAATAGCCTCAACTTTTAGAGGATCTATTCGGATATCTTCGCGGGACACAACAAAACCCAAGATTTTACCAGATTTAACGCAAAAAACGCACTTATGTAGATTAAGACAAATGTTATAGTGGCGACATCACAGAAAGATGGATCTTAAGCAGTATGAATGGTCATCACGCTTAGCAGAATGGGTTGGTAAGTCGTTAAGATAAGGCTGAACAATGTGTCGAATATCATGAAACACATAAGACATTTCTCTTAGGAAGGTAGCGCAAGCATTTTTTTAACCAAAAGGAAGCTCCTTATAGGCAAAAGTGCCCCATGGACAGATAAATGTCGTCTTGTGTTGATCAGCAAGTGAGATATTGATATGGTTGTAACCAGAAAAACCATCCATAAAAGACAAAATCTCACTTCCAGCACACTCATCGATGATCTGATCGATAAACGGAGTGGGATAGTTGTCTTTTGGGCATGCGCAATTGATGTCGCTGTAATCAACACAGACTCGGACCATGAGCTGATTTTTAGCAATAAGGACAATGTTAGACACCCAATCAGTCAATGGGATTGGATAGATAAAACCATCTTTTAAAAGATTTTCAATTTCTGCCTTAATGGCAGCAGCCTTCCGATGATGCACGGGACGAAGTCGTCGACGAACAGGGTTTGCACCAGGATACATGGGTATTTCATGCACCACAATTGTTGGATCAATACTAGTCATTTCCTCGCATGATCATGTGAAGACATCACGAATTTCTTTGAGAAGTTCAGTGTAAACCCTGATCTCATCAGGAGTATAGGAAACCCCAATATGAATGTTCTCAACAATTCCAGGTTTAATGGAAATGTCAAGATGCATGGTTGCAGTAATGTTTTCCATATTACCCTCAGAGAGGACTTCGTGCACCAAAATAAGTGTTTGAAGTGGATGCGTTGGGTTATGAGAAATGAAAGCTTTAGGACACGAAGGCATCTCACTCAGGTTGAGAAGAAATGAAGAACGATGATGGAGATTGTTCCAAGGAGTTTCATCAAGATACATAACCTCAACAATACTCTCGTCGGTGGGGAATGTCTCGTTTAAAGGATCCAGAGAATCCCAAGAACCAAGCCAAGGAGATTGCACATAAGTATCCAGCTTCATACTGAAAACAACATGACTTTCTGAAGCAGTCATTGAAGCCAAGACAATTTCTTGATAAGCTTGTTCTAATGGACTTAACGACATAGAATCACCAAACGAATCAATCTGATATAGAGTAGGAATAATCCAAGGATCCGTAGAAATAGAGATCATATTGATCGAAGTGATATTCAAAGGTGGGAGAGAAAAAGTACCCATTAAAGAAGAATCTTTAAAAAGACCTGCCCCCACACTCTCATAAGTAATTTCGGTATTTCCCACATATGGGAAATTGTCATTCGATGTACCGAAAGAGAAAAAAGACAAATGGTCGACGGTGACAATTTTTCCTTCATGAGGAAAAAAAAGCACCGAGAACAAAGAAGAAACCACACAAAACATAGCACAGGTCCAACTTCACCCGAGAAGAAGGTTGTAATTGAGATTCACATCTACAACTTCCACTTCTAGCTCAACAGTCTTACCTTCCAACGTGATAGGCAAATTTGTGAGAATACCATACGGACTGGAGCCTCTACCATCAAAGGCCTCCAAAGTGTTCAGGGACTAGTTAAGGGGAGGAAAGTCAATGGCCTTCCAACACAAAATAGACATGATGTAGGTGGAAGCACCTTCATCAATAACAGTTCGATGGATCACCTTTCCTTTAACAATAACTTGAATTAGAAAAGAAATCTGATGAGGAAGACGAGGAACATGGTTTTTAAGATCGAAGGCAATTAAACTTGAATCGACAGGATCAATAGCGCTTATAGCAGACAACAATGATTTATGTTGCGTTGGACATGTTTGGATAACTTCCAAAGCAAACATTATCGAAGGTGCTTGAGCTAAATCTTCAACTATATTATAATGTTGTGCAGCGCTAGCGTTCAGATTATAAGATGATTTCTGAAGCACATCTTTGGAAGGTGGTAGCATTATAGATTCATTGTTAGGTCACTCAATATGGAGCAGACCAGAACTGGGTGGAGTGGAAGTAGAGGCTATATCATCAAGTTCTTTCTCCACGTCTACTTGTGCAGGGTTTTATAGTCCTTTGATTGAGTAGCGATAGAAATAGGAGATGAACCTTGCATCATGAAAACTTGAGAACCAGAGGAAGCAGAGGATTGTGGTTGGTCTACCAACAATGTCTGCTGAGATGGAAATGGTTCTTTCAACACAGCCAAAGTCCCTTTCAAAAGATGATTAACTTCAGCACGTCAGGGACAATTCTTGGTATAATGGTCTTCCTCATGAATGAGGCAAGGATATTTTAGATTTCATTTGGAAGCATCATCAGCAGATGATTTGGGTGGATCTTATTTCGGGGTATCAGATTTGGCTTTACCTTTACCCTTTTTCTTACCTTTTGATGCCTTTATCTGATGTGGTATATTGAATAGCATGGACCTCGAAGGTTTTACTAGGATTTGATGAATTTTTCGTAGGATGGTTGGAACCAGTATTTGAAATAGAATTTTTCTTCTAAGAAGTCTAGTGGATATCAGGGATACTGATCCAATTATACCATCAACAGGTGGTACATCATGAGACTTTTAAGCTACCAGATCTAAAGATGGTCTTGGAGCATCAGGCAACATCTCATATAATGTGTCAGATTGGGAATGGACTAAGTTAAGATACTGGGCATCAGCAATAGCTTGGTCCTCGGTAACACAACCACCCATTGTTATATCTTTAGCAATCTTATTAACGAATGATTTTGTGAACCAATCTGTTAACAACTCATTAGGAATCTCGAATTTGATGGGGCGACGCCTACGTCTCCATTCATGGATATGATTGGAAATGTGTGTCGTAGTATGTTGCTTAATAGATGTTAGCAAATGAGTACCAGTCTCATAACAAACTGGCAACTGGAGTGGGTAAGGAAAGCCATAGCTAAAGAGTTAAAGTCGGCATAGGTACCTCGAGGTAACTCGACATACCATTTCGCGGCAGCACCTGTTAAGGTTCTCTGAAAGAGGCGAAGATGGATAGAATAGTCAAAGTAAGAAATGGAAGAGAACCATAAGTGATATGTCATCACATGGGCTTGAGGGTCCTCTTTAGGTTTTCCTTCGAACTTAGGGCAATCCCTTGGAATTTTAGTGGGAACTGGAGGCCAGTACGCAAATGAAGAATATGATCATTTGTGAGTCTCGAGACATAAGGTAGTTCCAACGTGGCTAAAAAAGGCAATTGCAGATTAAATGGCATGTAGGGCCTTTAAGGAGACCCAAACTACGGGTTCCAACCTTGCTAGTAAGAATTTTTCCCCCACAGCGGAGGATTTTGACCATATGGAACTTGATTTTCCCCCACTGAAAGCTACCTTGACCATAAGCTGGATTTTGTCCAGGGTAGGTTTGATATTGACCTACCATAGGCCGCTGATAACCAGTATACGCGACATACGGATTGTAAGGTTGTTGGACCTGTTGACCCTGGACTTGAAGAGATTGGCCCTGCTGCTACAGGGGCTGACCTTACATCTGCAAGGGTTGACCTTGTTGATATACAAGTTGAGCTTGTTGCAGAGGTTGAATTTATTGTTGCAAAGGTTGGCCTTACTACTGTAAAGGTTGACCTTGCAGATACATAGGTTGAGCAGGTTGCTAAACAAACTGATTTTGTTGCTGCAAAGGTTGTTGATACTGCTGTAAAGGTTTCCCCTGCTGCTGTAAAGGTTGGCCTTGCTGCTGCAAAGGTTTCCCTTTCTACTGTAATGGTTGCCCTTGCTACTGCAAGGGTTGTTGGACAGTTCCTTGGGGTATACCTTGTGGGTATTGATAATTTATGAATTGAATATGACCATATCCACCAAGAATAGTGGATTAACTAGGCTGGACATAAGCTCTTCCTTGTGGAATGTAAGGTGGATTGACTAGAGCTTGCGAACCATATGGGATATAAGCCTGTTAGAGTGGGATCTTAGTCGTGTCAAGATGTTGATACTGGATATTACCCAACCCGGATGAACCAACTTGGTTAGGAATACTACCAGAATAAGATTGATTGACTCCAACCATGTGAGTTTGTAATCCACTCACATGGGTTCCACCTGACACAAGAGGAATGTTCAGATTTCCCCCCCATGCGGTGGTACATTCTGTCCACTTGACAGAGGGGTGGAAGAATTGACTGAAACCTGACTTGAGATAGTCAGTTGTACCGAAACGGACAGTTGAAACGACGATACAGGTTGTGATGGAATCGTAGGTTGAGCGGGAACTGACGTAACAATAGTTTGTACATAAATTTGAGAGGTCGAGTTTGGAATAAACTGACCACTA
This sequence comes from Pinus taeda, assembly GCA_000404065.3. Lineage (NCBI taxonomy): Eukaryota > Viridiplantae > Streptophyta > Pinopsida > Pinales > Pinaceae > Pinus > Pinus taeda. Next base: position 21,709 of record APFE031587959.1, on the reverse strand, counting down.
ATAGGCATGGCATTTGAAGACCAAATAGGATTTTGATACAAAGATGAAGCACTAGGAGTTCCTGAAACTGACTAAGCTAAGGTTTTATAACTAGGTGGAAACATAGGACCACTCGTTTCAATAAGTGTGTGAGATGGAACTCTTCCCATAAAAGGAAATCCTTCTGGAGGAGATTCATACCCTTGTTCATCATCAACATGAGGAGTATGAGTAGCGGAAACTTCTGAATGACCTGGAGAAGAGGTTGGGATCTCACCTTCTAAATCCATAGGTAGAAACAACTGGCGAGGAGGAATCTGAGATGTACAAGGAGATAACTCCAAAGGAACACCAGGTTGATCGTAAGGACTGTAAGAATGCTGAGGAGATATCACAACGGGATCAAATAATAGATTCGACGGGTATAAAACAAACCTCTACGGACTCTCAGGGGTTTCTGGATTAGATTCTTAATGTGACAAGGAATCTAAAGGTGGAGGACGAGAAGAAAGGGGTTGAATGCTTGGGACAATCCCAAGTTCAAATCCTCGAGCTTCAAGTGACTGAGGAAGTTTTGGATGAACTCCTTGTGAAGACCCTTCAATATGAGATGACGAAGGGGAACTCTGGGGTGACTCAATGGTTCAACCACAATGACTTTCTCTCAAGAGCATAAAAAGGAGAGGAGATTCATTGAGGGATGGTTAAAAATAAAAATTACAAGGATTTACTCAATATGGGGCCAAGAAGCAACTGCATGGGTTCGACATGTTATTGTTTGGCAGTTAATTTTAATGACATGAAATAACAAATAAATCAAAGTGGGTAAAAACTAGGCAATAGGGTTTACCAAGTATTCGTGAACTGCAATATACACCCCAACCAAAGCCAAGGACTTAACATAAGGTGGCCAATCTCCCTAAATGTTGTGTTAGGTGTATCACATTTACAAGGCGGCTGACTCGGTTACCTGTAGCTAAAGGATAGCAACCTAATGGAGTCTCAATATATACGTGATGGTACAGGGAGCACAAGTCCGTGTTAGCGCTGTCTAATGCAAAACCATTCGATGAGAGTGTCCCTATATACTTTTCATATTGAAGTGCCTATGATATACCAGAAAGTATTGGAGAACCTTCTATATCATTCCATACTGGGACAGGATTTCACCCCCGGGATACACTATAGACAGTTAACAACAACTGCTATGTTTTAAGACGTAGGAACACGTCTCTAGCCTAAACCTCTAAATATTTGCGTTAAGTGACAAACTCTCCTTAGGTTAATTAAGGTAAATTTTAAGTTAATCTTGAAATAAGTTTCAGTTTTGAGGGCTCAACGGTGTCACCTGTTCTTAGAATGCAACTAAATGATGAAAATGAAACTTTTCATTCGATGAACATTATTCTAACAAGGGAAATGAAACAACCAATCATCAAACAATCCAAAAAGCATCAATATGAATCTTTTCATTGCAATATGTAAAAAATGAAGTCTAATCTTTCATTCTACTAACAAATGCATTTCCATAGAAATGAAAATATTTTTCTTTTCACTAAAGATACAATAATGATTTTCCTTTCACTTTAATTCAATCATTGCAAACGAATGCAAAAAGTAAAGGGAAATGCAAACAATTCACTAACCATGAAAATCTCTCGAAACTAATTAAATAATATACACTTTCACTTTTTGAAACATAAAAATGATAACAAGCACTTTCTTTCAATTCAACCAAAGCAAATAATTTGTGATCTATGTTGGACAATGGAAGTAAAATGATCTTCAAGACGTCAATATTATTCGACACCAATGAGAACAATTTCACACTAAAGAACCAAAAGCACTCGTAAAAGATGTCCTGATACAAAAGACTCTTGAACATGAGCAATCAGTCTTTGATAAGCAGATCAATCAATGAGTGAAGGATGAGCTTGAAACCGTAGAAACCCTAAGAAGCAAACAAGCCTCAAACACACAAAAAACCAAATCAAGAGACAATTGTAATAAATCAAGATTGATAATTAGGACAAACACACCATAGACACTCTGGAAAATCATGAATAAAGGACAAAAAGATTGAGAACAAGAAGAAAAACTCTATTTTCTCTTATACTCTGGGATCATCACGCTTGTTAAAGGCAAAACAGTGATGAAAGCGTGAAAATCGCAACTGTAATTACAGGATCCACGATGACATCGCGACTGTGAGAGGCAAACCCATGATGGGCGAGAAAATGAAGAAAAAATAAAAAATATTCAAGACCAGACAAACCTCAATGTCCTCAAGCAATCACTGGCAAGTGAAAATAGTTATAGAAAAGCAAACAAGATAGAAAACTAAGGTTGGTCAAACTCATCACAAATTCAAGTTGAAGGATTGAATGAAAAGGGTTATGCATCCCCAGTCGAGTCATCATTTTGTTGTCTAGGTATAGCCTCTCTCAAGACACAGACAATTCCTCTAGCCCAATGAGTGGGACTAGAAACCTACGTGACAATCTACTAGACACTTTCCTAAGTTACAATTGAAAAGAGAGATGAATAAGATGGCCTACCTCATTCTGATGCTATCACGTTGTCCTTTATTAAAGACCTTGAAACACTTGCGTCACTGGCTCATTCCTACTACTCGCAACGTTTATACACTTGCACAAGAGATCAAGACACAACAAGGCATGCAAATACAAATACCATATTCAAAAGTAACCTACTTAACATATCAATGAGCGTTAAGACAAATGATACATAAACATACACATTTTTGGAAAATGAAATATCAGTTGTATATTAATAGAATAAAGGAGGAAGCATACAACCAAGCTTTGACGTCAATAGGCCCTCCTTGAATGAATGTCCAAGTCCAATCTAAGTTCTCCAAGCACTCCTTCTCCAAGCCAAATGAGTAGAATATAGGCACAATCTTAACATAAGGGTGAAAATAGACAAAGACCAACCATTTGGGAATGGGATAGGATGAATATATAGGTAGGGAAAGGGAGTTAGGATCTCTCCAAAGATAGGATTAGGCCCCCATCTCAAGGAGGTAGCTCATAGGGATAAGACCAAGAATCCAAGTTGGGAGAACTCGATCTCATCTACGTCGAACAACCTCCAGCTCGCCGCTCTCGAGGCTTCTAGATCACGAAGCTTCTCATCCTCTTTGGGAAAATTGCCTTTTTGGGATCATTGCGGGTATACAAGTAAACAAATTGATGCCATCGCGGGTCTGGTATAGAGCAACAAGTGACCATCGCAGTTTTTAGTCTGACAAGAGCGATGATTCTCAAATTAGGGTTTTAGAGCTATTTTCTTCAGGGGAAACTAAGGCATTTTCTAATCAATTTCTTACGGAGGATCTGAGCTGCATATATCAATGAGTACACTGCATGATGGTCATGTTTCAAGAACTTCAGTGTATGTCACAGGGAAGTGCAGGAGGTGTGACAAAATACTGTGTAACAATGAGTTAAATCAAAATTCAATATTGAATAGTTCCTCAAAAATTCATTAGTGATTCTTGGTCTTAAACTTGTTAATAGTAGTCTGTCTGTTAATCTCTTGGGTCCTATTAATTTTCCAACTCCATTGCCCATTTCCATGCGTTCACCCCGTTGTCGGTGGCTATCGGATTCTGATAGATCCCCCCTTTCTAGTTATCCCAATCTGCAACCCTCTTCATTAGTTGGTAAATCCATTCATAGCTACTCTTTCGGGGGTTAACCAATTTCTTCATGATCTCTCGATCTAGGTCCTTTCCCCCTCTAATCCCTTCATCTTTAGCATACTCTTCCCTCATTTTTGTTCCCCCGTCTCTAGTGTCTTCCCATCTTTTTTACCCCTCCTCTTCTGTACCTCGCTCTCTCACTCTTGCCTCCTCTTCAAAATCCCCTTCTCCTTATTTTCCATATTATTTTCATATTGTTAACTCTATCTCTCTTTCAATCCTCAATTCCTTCTCACTCCCTTCCCCTTTTTCGAAATTCGCTACTATTTCCAATGCTTTCATCACTATTCGTAAGAAGAAAAAAGACAACCAAAAATCTATTGCCAAAGAAGTTCCCTCTCATGGCGCCTCTAATATCTCCCCCTTTTGGGCCCTTGGAACACAATTGGTCTTTAAAGGTAGTCAAGAATGAAAGTTTGAATGCTGCACATCGGGGTAATTTGGGGAACCCTAAATCCCTCTCTCTAAGGAGATTGATATAGTCTCATTGTCCTTCAGTCATGTTATTTCAAGAAACAATGGTATTAGGGTCCAAAGCCCAAAAGTCCTTCTACAAAATTTGCCCAAGCTAGTCTGTCTGTGCGTCGGATGTAGATGGCTAGTCTAGGGTTCTTGTTGTGATATGAGACCCTTCTTTAGCCTCTTTCTCGACATTTGATTCCAAAGTGGGGATTATCCTTGAAGACAATTTTAAGGGCTTCTCCAAATCAATGATAGTGGTCAATTGTTATGGGCCTCATATTGAAAGAAGGATTTTTTGGGATATCTTTCATAGTAGTCATCTCCTAAGTAGTAATAAGTTGATACTTTTTGGGATATCTTTCAGAGTAGTGATCTCCTAAGCAGTAATAAGTTGATACTTGCATGTGATTTAAATTTAACTCTTTCTACAAATGGAATTTGGGGCAGTGAAGCCAAGCAAGGTCCCCTTGCTATGTATCTTAATTCTCCATTTAGGACACTGGGCTTATTGATCTTAGTCTAGTTCCGATGGGCCCTACTTGGAAAAATGGCAAAGTGAATAGTGATGGGATAGCGAAAAGGCTGGAGTGATTCCTATTAGTATAAACTCTCATACCATGTTTCAGTAGATACATATCCTAAATTGGCACAGATAGCATCTCTAACCACTACCCTATTTTTTCGGAGATTGAGGTTTATAAATCCATTATGCCTTCCCATTTTAAGTTTAATCAAATTTGGCTTGAAGATCAGTCTTTCAATAAGCTAGTAAGAGAATCTTGGTCTTCGATGGGGGTGTCACTTTCAATTTGTATATGGACTACTTTTTTTCTAAGTTAAAGATGTTGAAAAAATTGGTTGTCAAACGGGAAAAGAACAAGAATAGAGATTTAAACCTTGAGTTGGATTCGATTTATTGGGAAATAGCTTTTCTCTATAGCTCTTTCTTCAATGATATGTTCTCTCCAGAAATTAAAGAGCAGTTTTCAATCTCCAACCAATAAAGTTGCATATTTTAAAGTTAAATCAAGAAAAATGGAGAACTAAAAGTAGGGTTAGTTGGATATCCAAAGGGAATGACAACTCTAAGTTATTTCACAAGTATGCCTCTTATAGGAAAGTTATTAACTCCATTTGGGAATTGAAGGGTTCTGACAATTCAACTATCTTTGATACAGTCGGCCTAAAGCATGTTGCGGTCTCTCATTTTTCTCATCTCTTAAAGAAACCCCCAATCAATAATTTGATGGAATAACTTTAGGTAATCAATCTATTTCCCCTTTTTTTGTCTTTTTTGATGAGGAAGTAGATTTTTTTGGTCAACAAGTTTCATAAGAAGAATTGGAAGGTGTCATGAAGTCTTGTGCTAAAGATAGGAGTCTTAGGCCTAACGATTGGTGTGCAAATTTTTTTAGCCATTTCTTTGACCTATTGGGGAATGATCTATTGAAAGTCGTTGAGGAATCTATAGTAAAATCTAGAGTCAACAATTCCATTAATACTCTAAACCCCTTTCCTTTTATCAATTACGCCCTATATCTCTATGTAACATTGTCTATAAATTCATTTATAAAACTATAGCCAACCATCTAAAGGTGAAGTTGGCTTCTAAAATCTCCAAGGAGAAATTTGGTTTCCTTCCCGGAAGACATATTCATGAAGCAATTGGGTTAGTCCAGGAATGCCTTCATTCGATAAAGAATAAAAAGATTAAATCTCTTACTTTCAAATTAGATCTGATGAAAGCCTATGATAAGGTCAATTGGGATTTCCTCAGGATGTTGCTAATTCAAATTGGCCTAGCTCCTTTTGTAACCAACTGGATAATGGCATGTGTCTCCTCTCCTTATTTTGTTCTTTTAATCAACGGCTACCCTACTTCTTTTCCCCCCATTCCAGAGGGCTCTGTTAGGGATGCCCTTTGTCCCACCCCTGATCTGATTGAGAAAATTATTTTTGTTGTGTTAAAATTCCTTTTTAGATTATATTAAATATGCTTGAGGATTTATGAAATTAATTTGTAAGTTTAAACATGGGTTTTTGAGTGTTTTTATGTGAAAATTAATATAAACAAATGACTAAACAACAACAAATAACAAACATAAACATCACCATAAACAGTATCACAGCAGCACATGATGAAGTATTTCACCCCTGTTGGGCTATGTCTCCTTGGTCCAACTTCCAATGACTTGGCCCACTCTATTATGCTCAAAAGTGTGAACACATCAGTTTACAATGCTCATAATGCTCTGAAACTTGTTCCAATGGCTCCAAAATGCCCAAAAATGCTTGTGTAGCCTCTTTTTGCTCTTGATTTGTTAAAAAATTGAAGAAGTTATGGCCTTTCCCAATCTTCTGCTAACCGCATCACAAATTCCCCAAAATTCGGCACCATCCTACAATTTCGCACCCAAAATGCGTTAACGGAGCGACAATTTCATCGAAAATCAGGCAAAATTGTCGGACACTTTAAATGTTCGCTAGTGCCTATGTTCCGAAAATTGTGGCTACGTGGGGGGCCACATGCTCGAGGCTAAGGCCAACAACCTGGCCCCTCCGTTCGAGCCCCCCCCCCCCCCTCCTCCTCTGTCGATGGTCACGTTATGGTGGCATGACCATGGGCTGTTCCTACCTCGAATGGTGTGTTAGTTAAAGTTTAAATACAACCCGCGATCATTATGATTAAGAAACAACCACGTGGTGTATTGGTAAACGACTTTGGTATTGTCTTGGGAGGTTGCGGGTTTGACCCTCATTTCCTCTGCCCAGACTATGAACCAAACTTTTGGTGGCCTCCCGGGCTGCCACGAGGCGGCCTCCGACTGGGCCATGTGTTAGCCTGTGGTTGGCCATCACTCCAACCAATCAAAATCATCGAAAATGATCCAATGAGAATGTGCCACTTGGCACAATTCCATTTGCCAGAGAAAACTCGTGACCAAGTCAAAATGCCACATACACCTGCCCAGTCAGCACCACATCAGTAGTACAGACTACTCATTGGGCTGTCAATTTTTTTGAAAAATTCGCATATTTGGGAAAGTGAACAAAACTTGTTTCTGGGAGCATACTGAGTCTGTTTCGTGCAAAATGAGTTGCGTCAGATTCATGATGACAAGCATTGTGTGGTCATCTAGGTTCCACACCAATCTGACAACTTTGAATTTTGAGCTATTTTTTTAGCACCTGATCATTCCTCCTCACTGGAAGCCTTTTGGACCTCAAAAGATCACTTTCAGTTGTCTAACAAGTGAGGGTACAGTTCCCTCACCTTTCCAATCTCAATCCATTCATCACTGACTTGGAACTTGTGATCTACATGATGCTTGTCGTGCCTTGCTTTGTACTTGCCTTTGCTCTTTTCAAGCTCATCTTGCACATTTTAATGTACCATTTGGAGTCATTCAATGAACTCCTTGGCTTTGTCCATGTTACCATCAATAGCAACATCTTTATTACCAAAATGATACAACACATTATGATGCAAATGGTAAACAAATTCCTCTACTTGATTCCTTTGACTCAAGCTTGCATGTACATCTTGAAAGTATGTATTTTGTTGAACATGACTTTCATGCAAAAAAATATTATTCTTGAGGAAAGTAGTTACACAAAAAATAGGCCTAGAAAGTACATCAACAAACTTCTCTCTTATACCTTTCTTATTCCTTTTGACGAAGTGGAATAGTAGAAAGAAACCCATCCAATGAAAGTGTATTTGTTGCTATAACTTAATCACTGCATCACTAAAAATTTCTAAATGAAATGAAACGGGCTTACCATATTTCATAAAGACTGCACCCATGGCATAGTCGCATACATCAACTTGAAACTCAAATTGATTTTTCAAGCCTAGAAGAGCAAGTATAAAGGTTGCACTGATCATTTTTTTCAAAGCATCAAATGCCTCTTATTGTTTGCCTCCCCACTGGGAGACCTTTTGCATAACTGCCAAAGAATGCAAATGAGCTACAATAGAAGAAAAATTAACAAAATGTTTCCTCCAACATTGGGTTGTTCCCAAAAAACCTTTTATCCAAATGACTATCTTGAGCGTTGACCAAACCATAATGGCATCAATCTTGGAGAGGTCTAACTTTAGCTCACCTTCTCCAATCTTATGGCCCAAGTACATCAAATAAGTTTTATTCAACTCACACTTTGACATCTTCAATAACAAATGTTCTTGACATGTTCATAATGAAATTTTCTGAAAATGAAAATGTCATCCAAGTAGACTATCATGTCTAGAAATGGCTTCAATACATCTTTCTTCATATGCATGAAAGTAGTAGGAGCATGGAAAAGACCAAAAAGCATAACAATCCATTCAAACAAACCTTGCTTGGTTTTTAAGGTCGTCTTTCATATGTCTCCTTCGATAACTCTACTTTGATGAAAGCCACTCCTTGAACCCCATTTAACGAAATTCTTTCCATTCTTCTTGGGCACCAAAACAATAAGTGCACCACATGGTGAAGGAGATGGTCGGATGATTCTTTTGTTCAACAACCATTGGATTTGCTTTGTTATTTTTGCACGTTGCCTTCTTAAAATCCAATGCATGTCAATGTTAGGAAGAAGACACTTTTGTTGCAATAGTATTTCATGTTGGATTCTCCTCTTGGTAGAAAATCCCTTTGCTTTCTGAAACACCTCATTCTATGGTTAACAACATCAACCAAATCAGTTTTCAATCTTGAATAGCAACCATCAAACGCTTCATAATCAACATCAACCTTGGGTTTTATCATAAGAAACACTAAATTCTTGCTTGAATTCACTAGTCGTTTCATTTGCCCTGCATTAACTAACGAAATATTTAGTTTCTTGGAATGAGCTCTTATAATATACTCCACACCATATTTGAACAAGTGGTACTTGTTTTCATGATGATAGAAGATTGTTTTTCTATCATAGAGGTAAGGAATACCCAAAACAATTCCTAAAATATCAAGTAGTACAACATCTAATTCAAATTCGTCAATGAAGTTTGTTGTGCTTGCAAACCGAAGAATACAATTTCTTGTAACTTGTAAGTTTGTGTCCTTACTTCTCCAACCCAATGGATATGGCTTAGGATGTAGAATGGTTTCAATATTAGGTTTCTTGACTAAGTCACCAGATATCAAGTTGGCTTGAGACCCACTATCAAATAGCGTGTCGATTTTTGTATGTTTTGAGATTACCCTCCTTGTTTCTTCATTTGAAGTGCTAGTGTAACAATTTGATATACTAGTGCTAACAATGGATTATTTTCCTTTTATACCCACGGCTCTAATTTCAGTTTCATCACTCAAGTCGAATCACAAATCCTCTTGAATGAAGGCAATTGTCTTTTCTTTTCCCTTTTTGTTGAGTTTCTTAGGCCTCATCTTAGCATGAAGCTTCCAACAATAAGCTTCATCATGACCCTCTTTGGAACAATGTTTACATATTGTTTTCTCTCCTTCCTTTTTAATTGATGCATTTTTGTTTCCTTTGAAACCCTTAAATGGCTTTTTACTACCCTCTTCTGGCATATTTTTCCATCTTGCCTCAAGATGAGTGGCTTGCACACACACCTCATCTAGATTATTGGGATTAAACATAAGGATGGTATGCCTAAGGTAACTGTGTAAACCCCCTATTTACTTTAGCAACGTGCCTTGTGATTGCAAATCTACACCTAACATTAGAGAGCTTTTTATGAATTCTTGGGTGTAATCTTACACTTTTTGACCTTTAAGTTGTCTAAAGTTTTGTCAATTCATGATGGATTTCTGCATATAAGCTAGAGGGTAGAATTGTCTTTTAATTGCAGCGATGAAATCAGACCAAGAAATTGAGATCTTACCGTGTTTTTTTATCTCTTCTTGTGTCTTTGATTCCCACCATACTAGTGTTGCACCCTCCCTCCTTAAGGAAGATAATTGAATATTTATGTCATCCTCTTGAAGGTTTTGAATTCTATAATAGATCTCCAACTTACGAACCCAATTGTCAAGCTTCTTTACACTCACTTCACCATTATACATGGGCAGTTCAAATTGAACATCAAGCTTTAATAAGGGTGATTTACCAGTTCCTTTTGAGGTATGTTGATGAGTATGAGTAAGGGTTTTGTTAGTGTAAGAGCGTGAAGATGCTTGTGAAGAAGAAGATGAAGAAGATGGTGGATAGGGTGGAGGTTTACCTCCATTTCCATTACCTCCTCCTCCTAAAGAACCTTCTCCTTTGGGAGGTTTGGAGCTTTCATCCTGCAGTTTGGGATTCTTGTCTTCATAAAGGACCTTCACCATCTCTGTCATATCAAAGAAAGCCTTCCTGAAGACTTTCTCATCCTTTGTCGTGTTTGTAGGTTCTCCTTCATGAGACATACTCACTACAGTCTCAACTGTAACTTGAGGAAGAACTGGTGGTGGAGATTGCGGCAACCTTGCCTTCTTTCCCCTTGACCCAACTTTGGGGCTTTCGACCAACTTCCCTTCTCCTCTCTTGATTTTTAACCTTGTAAGCATGTCATTCACTTGCAAATAGTTAAATCCTTCTTTCAAAAATAAAACCAAGAGCTTTGATACCAAACTTGATCTGATTAAGAAAATTATTTTTATTGTGCTAAAATTCCTTTTCAGATTATATTAAATATGCTTGAGAATTTATGAAATTATTTTGCAAGTTAAAACATGGGTTTTTGAGTGTTTTTATGTAAATTTTATGTGTAAATTAACATAAACAAATTACTAAACAACAACAAATAACAGAGATAAACATCACCATAAACAATATCACAGCAGCACATGGTGAAGGAGTTCACCCCTCCTAGGCTATGTTTCCTTGACCCAGCTTCCAATGGATTGGCCCTCTCTATTATGCTCAAAAGTGTGAACACATCAGATTACAATTCTCAAAATGCTCCAATGGCTCTAGAATGCCCAAAAATGCTTGTGTAGCCTCTTTCTACTCCTGATTTGGTCAAAAATAGAAGAAGTTATGGCCTTTCCCAATCTTTTTCTAATTGCACTACAAATTCCTCATAATGCAGCACCATCCTACAATTTCGCCCCCAAAATGCGTTAACGGAGCGACAATTTCGACGAAAATTGGGTGAAATTATCAGACACTTTAAATGCCTGCTAACGCCTATGTTCCGAAAATTGTGGCCACATGGGGGGCCATGTGTTCAGGGCTAAGGCCAACAACCTGGCCCGTCGGTCGATCCCCCGCTCCTCCTTCATCGGTGGTCACGTTATGGTGGCATGACCATGGACTGGCCCTACCCAGAATGGTGCGTTGGTTAAAGTCTAAATACAACCCGCGTTCATTGTGGTTATGAAACAACCGCATGGTGTATTGGTAAATGAATTTGGTGTTGTGTTGGGAGGTCACAGGTTTGACCCTCACTGCCTCCGCCTGGACTATGAACCAAAATTTTGGTGGCCTCCCAAGCAACGTGGCAACCTCCGGATGGGCCATGTGTCAGCCCGTGGGGTGCCGTCACTCCAACCAATCAAAACCGCTGAAAATGATCAAATGAGAATTTACCACTTGGCACAATTCCATTCACCGGAGAAAACCCGTTGACCAAGTCAAAATGCAACATAAGCTTGCCTAGTCAGCACCACGTTAGCAGTACGGATTGTTGACTAGACTACAATTTTTTTGAAAAAATCGCCTGTTTGGGAAAGTGAATGGAACTTGTTTTTGGGAGCATACTGAGTCTGTTTCGCGCGAAATAAGTTGCGCCAGATTCAAGATGATGAGCACTACGCGGCCGTTCAGGTTCCACACCAATCCAATTTTTTATTTTTATTTTTGAGCTATTATTTTAGCACCTAATCACTCCTCCCCACTGGAAGCCTTTTGGACCCCAAAATATCACTTTCAGTTGTCTAGGAGGTGAGGGTACAGTTCCCTCACCTTTCCAATATCGATCCATTCATCACTGACTTGTAACTTGTGATTTACACGATGCTTGTCGTGCCTTGCTTTCTACTTGCCTTTGCTCTTTTCAAGTTGATCTTGCACTGTTTGACGTACCATTTGGAGTCATTCAATGAACTCCTTGGTTTTGTCCATGTTACCATCAATATCAACATCCTTCTTACCAAAATGATACAACACATTATGATGCAAATGGTAAACACGTTCCTCTATTTGATTCCTTTGACTCAAGCTTGAATGTACATCTTGAAAGTATGTATTTTATTTAACATAACTTTCATACAAAACAAAATGATGCTTGAGGAAATACTTACACAAACAATAGACCTATAAATTACATCAACAAAACTGTCGCTTATAACTTTCTTATTCCTTTTGACCAAGTGGAATAGTAGAAGAAAACCCATCCAATGAAAGTGTCTTTGTCGTTGCAACTTAATCACTGCCTCATTGAAAATTTCTGAATGAAATGAAATGGGCTTAACATATTTCATCAAGACTGCGCCCATGGCATAGTCACATACATAAACTTGAAACTCAAATGACTTTTTCAAGCATAGAAGAGCAAGTATAAAGGTTGAATTGATCTTTTGTTTCAAAGCATCAAATGCCTCTTGTTGTTTTCCTCCACACTACAATACCATTCGCACAACTGCCAAAGAATGCAAATGAGCTACAATAGAAGAAAAATTAACAAAATCTTTCCTCCAACATTGGGCTGCTCCCAAAAAACCTCTTATACAAATGACTATCTTGAGCGTTGACAAAACCATAATGGCATCAATCTTAGAGAGGCCTAACTTCACCTCACCTTCTCCAATATTATGGCACAAGTACATCAAAGAAATCTTATTCAACTCACACTTTGACATCTTCAATAACAAATGTTCTTGACATATGACATCATGTATTTCTTTCTCACACATGACATGTTCATAATGAAATTTTCTGAAAATGAAAATGTCATCCAAGTAGACTATCATGTCTAGAAATGGCTTCAATACATCTTTCTTCATATGAATGAAAGTAGTAGGAGAATGGAAAATACCAAAAAGCATAACAAGCCATTCAAACAAACCTTGCTTGGTTTTGAATGTCGTATTCCATATGTCTCCTTCGACAACTCTTCTTTGATGAAAGCCACTCCTTGAACCCCATTTAATGAAATGCTTTCCATTCTTCTTGGGCACCAAAACAATAGGTGCACCACATGGTGAAGGAGATGGTAGGATGATTCTTTTGTTCAACAACCCTTGGATTTGCTTTGTTATTATTTCACTTTCCCTTCTTGACATCCAATGCATGTCAATGTTAGGAAGAAGACACTTTTGTTGCAATAATATTTCATGTTGGATTCTCCTCTTGGGAGGAAATCCCTTTGCTTTCTGAAACACCTCATCATCACGGTTAACAACATCAACCAAATCAGTTTTCAATTTTGAATCACAACCATCAAACGCTTCATAATCAACATCAACATTAATAATGGGTTTGATCATAAGAAGCCCTAAATTGTTGCTTGAATTCACTAGTCTTTTCATTTGCCCTACATTAACTAATGGAAGATTTAGTTTCTTGTGATGAGCTCTCACAATATACTCCACACCATCATTGAAAAAGTGGTACTTGTTTTCATGACTATAGAAGATTATTTTTCTATCATAGAGGTAAGGACTACCCAAAATAGTTCCTGAAATATCAAGCGGTACAACATCTAATTCAACTTCGTCAATGAAATTTGTTGTGATTGCAAACTGAAGAATACATTTTCTTGTAACTTGTAAGTTTGTGTCCTTGCATATCCAACCCAATGGATATGGCTTGTGATTTAGAATGGTTTCAGGATTAAGTTTCTCGACTAAGTCATCAGATATCAAGTTTCCTTGAGACCCACTATCAAATAGTGTGTTGATTTTTGTATGTTTTGAGATCACCCTCACATGAAATAATTCAATCCTTGTTTCTTCATTTGGAGTGCTAGTGTAACAATTTGATATACTAATGCTAGCAATGGATTATTTTCCTTTTATACCCATGGTTGTAATTTTAGTTTCATCACCCGAGTCGGATCCCAAATACTCTTGAATGATGGCAACTGCATTTTATTTTCCTTTGTCGTTGAATTTCTTAGGCCTCATCCTAGGATGAAGCTTCCAACAATTAGCTTCAACATGACCCTGTTTGGAACAATGTTTGCATATTGTTTTCTCTCCTTCCTTTTTAATGGATGCATTTTTCTTTCCTTTGAAACCCTTTTCTTTTTCTGTACCCTTAAATGGATTTTACTACCCTCTTATGGAATATTTTTCCCTCTTGCCTCAATATGAGTGGCTTGCACACACACCTCATCTAGATTATTGGGATTAAACATAAGGATAGTATGCCTAAGGTAACTGTGTAAACCCCCCTATGCACTTCACCAACGTGTCTTATGATTGCAAATCCACACCTAGCATTAGAGACCTTTTTCTAAATTCTTGGGTGTAATATTGCACATTTTGACCTTTAAGTTGTCTAAAGTTTTGCCAATTCATGATGTTTCTGCATATAAGCTAGAGGGTAGAATTGTCTTTTAATTACAGCAATGAAATCAGACCAAGAAATTGAGATCTTACCATGTTTTTTTTTTTTTTTTTTTTTTTTTTTTTTTTCACCATACTAGTGTTGGCATTATGATGCATATGTTGTACTTGATGGCAACCCTCTCATAGAAGATCATCTCACTTGTATACATTCAGATGAATCTACAGAAGAAATATCAGATGTGACAGAGTGCATGGGTTGCCGGACAGCAAATTGGGATCAGATGACAGTTCACAAGTAAGCTTTGCCAGCAAGTCCAAAGGGGGAGATTGTTGGCATTATGGCTAAAGTGTTGTCCTTGATGGCAACCCATTCAGGTGATAGATCACAGTACTTCAAGTCAGCAACAGAGATTGATGATCAACTATCAAATATTGAAGAAAATAAGGGGTATGCAGGTACACCGTACATAAGGTGCGTACACGCAGGCCGGTGTTACATAAAGTGTGTACATACCCACAGTTATCCCGTTCAGGTGTGTACCCCCAGTTCACTTACTTCAAGGCAGAGAAAAGCACACGTGGGGTTTATTATGTTTAACTCTCGGTATTTAGCCAACGAAATTGTGTTATTATGGTTTTGGCCCGTGGTATTGATCCATGATTTGAGGAAGAGCTTGCCTATATAAAGCAAAGGGGATCATTTGGCTTGAGTATGCTTTTGGGTTGAATATCTTAAGAAGCTAGATCTGAAATTCTAGTGATGGGTTATGAGA
>APFE031587951.1:0-10439 GCA_000404065.3 Pinus taeda | reverse complement strand
TCAATAATAATCAGTAACCAGGTTTTTCAGTGTTAGTCATTGTCATAATAGCATTAATTACCATCACCTGGTTATTCACATCACCATTCATTGTGAACTAGAACTAATGTAAGTAGCTAACATAGGGAATACCTCCATCATGGCTAGCCTCATCATAACCTTAATGGAACCATACATATAGATCCAGGCTATCATCATTATAACATCAATAGAAACATGTCTATCCTTTACTACTATCACCATCATGATATCAATAGAGAGTACACATAACCATTAATTATATCGTAATCATAATATTTATAGAGAACATACATAACCATCACATTCGCTGATAATGGAGTCACGTTTCTGGATCCTCAGCCTGAGTTACTCATAGACTAAAGTATGCAAGATAATGTCATATTAGAGTCAGGAAACTAGGGTGGGCACTACATACACCCCCTCTTAACAATGGACTTTGTCTCGAAGTCCTTAGAACATAAAGGAGAAACGACAACACATAATCTTAGGAACCCTTCTTGAAATTCTTGCAAACCTTCTGGTGGGCAGGTTATAATTTTCCCAAGGTATCTATACCACAAATTCCGTTATAATTAAATGACTATATCTGTGATCATTGCAACCCATAATTATTTATGTATTCAGAAACAATCAAAACAAGAAGCAGGACAATCATAATCAATATTCATCTCATGGTACAAATTAATATATGATGCATTCAACCCAGTAAAATCATTCACATACTGTACCCCTGTAGCTTCCAATTATAGTAGTTCATTTCAAGCTACGTCTATATGACCCTATAAGTGACAATGTCGGGGATAATATGTAACAAAAAGTGATTTGTATGCTCATCATTGCATCTGTCAAAGTTCTTTGTCATAAATGTTGTAATAATATTGTCGTATAAGAAAAGAGGATAGTATTATTATTATTATTATTATTTATTTATTTATTTATTTTTGGTATGGTTGCGAATGAACTTCCTATCGGATTGTAATTTGGATGTGTTAAATTTACTTTCTGTTTATAGTGCACGATTTTGTTTACACTTAATATTTCCATTTAGGAATATTACACAAAAACAGAAATGTCCATGCAAGAAGAAATTACAATAATAGGTTGCACTAGACACTATCCAATCCAAACCAGAGCAGGGCCATGCTAAATCAAGAAAAATAATAAAATAAAACATGACATTTCATCTATTTAGAGACAAAATTTAATGGGGTGATGATCTATTGCACCTTTCTCATATATTGCCCAATTCATTCATTCAAGGGTGTCCTGCTCTGGTTTGTCCACCCAATTCAAAAGAATTGCACAATGCCAACTCTATTCTTGTTTGCCCCATGTACCTTGTAGCCTATTTTATACAACTTCAGAATTAAGACTTGACATTTCTCCCACCCTACTTGCGATAATTTCCCCCCAAGTGTCTTAATATTTGCAACAAAATGCAAAGCTGAAATTAGTTGATCATGATCTTCCAAGAGTACTTCTTGGTGGGAACTAACAGGAAGCAACCACAATTCAATGAGGTCCTGCAACTTCATCACACTTCTACTCTGATTGTTGTGATTTAAAACTAAGTGATGCAATCTACCAATCAATGCCATGCTAACAAGTAAATCATGCCCCTCTTCAACAATCAGTAATATACCATGAATGAAATCCATATTTTATGACAACATTTCATCTAAGACATAACAATCTAACTATCTTTCCTTGCTTTTCACTTGCATCTTTCATATTTCCTTGTCAACCTTTCTTCACATTAAAAGTTAAATATCATTAATCTTGATCTTTAAATGCTTTATGGTATTCATAAATTTATATTTTTCTCCCTCAATTTCTCAAAATGGGTTCTAGTAGGTGCTCCATTATCGTCTCTCAAGTCAAACAATTCCTTCAATGCAACTCCAAATACTCTGTTTTTTTTTTTTTTTTTAATCTTGTAGCTTTTCAATTATTAAACTGGTAATCTTGATTCTTTTTAACCAAATAATCAATGTCTGAGCAGTTGTTTTATTCTTCACTTGATGTCAACATTTTAAATCATCTTCATATAGAAATTTGAGTTCAAAGCTTCTCAATTTTTATTTTTATTTTTTTGACTCTTCATGCTAATGAAAAGTGGAGATTCTAGAGCATCTATCTCCTTATTGCTAGCAATAAAATGATCACTCAAGAGCGAGAGTCAATTTAAATACTATGTTCTGTTTGAGGAACCATTGTAGATCGTAATATATTATCACCACATTTTTTGCTCAATGAAAAGTTGATTTGGCTTGGTCCTAGGATGAATCCTCTTTGTTTGGATGAAAAGATTTGTGTGGTTCATATAAAGTTCGTTTCCCTAAAAATGATAGTTTATTCCTTGGTCTACAAGTTGAATAAAATTACGGTGGTTTTTTTTTCCCAATTAAGATATTACAAAAAAATAGCAAGAGCCTCTTTGAGGTAATTTGAAGACCAACATTGATGCGAAGACTTCGAAAAGGTTATGTGAAAAACAATAGAAACCTTTTTTCTTTTTTTTCTTTTTTTAAGCTCCATATGGAATAAAATTGTCCTTCCCTCTTCAGCTAAACATTTAAAGATATTATAATATTACTATATAATTATGAATACATTATATGATGATAATGGTTAATATCACTGAAATCAAATTTGATTTATTGAACTTTAAGAAACATATATAATTACTTTATTTGTTTTAAAATTTTATTTTTGTTAGAAAAGCTTTAAGAAAAGAATTCAATCACTTTAGAAACTATGATTTTAATGAGTTAAAAATTAGAAAAATGAGTTGTACTTTGACATTGAGATTTAATATTAGTGTAAATATGACATTTTGAGAGTGTTTTTTCTTGAGATTGTATTGGCTTGACATCCAGCATTACATTGAAAGCATCTTTACATGCTAGCATAAACATCTATGCAAGGTAATGCATGTCAATAATAAAGATGACATCACTACACTCTGGGTTCCCAAGCATTTTTTTGTTCCATAAGAATTAAGAAATTCTACTAAATGGCACTTCTTGGTTTGGTTAATTTTGTTTTGTGAGATACCCAATGAAAGCGTTGAGAATGTATTTGTCTGATGTTAATGAGATTTAGTGATCAAGAACAACAAGATCCCAATGAATAAGAAAGCATGTAGAGATAGAAGAGATGAAATAAGACTTAATTCAGGTGAATTAATGGCGGTGTAAACAGAATTTAGTAAAAATATAATCATCCTTCTTACATAAGACAGTTTAGAATCAGATCGGCAACATAGTTTGATTTTATGTTGGCTTTTTCCCACCTCTTGAGGAGGTAGGCCTTGAACAACAACAGCTTAACTTAGCAGAAAGTATTTCTTTGTATTAAGTGCATAATTGACGAAGTACTAATATGCTATTCTAGAATTTTAACTGTTGATTTTGATAGCACTGAGGTCTTCCATTGTCACTAATAAAATGGTACGTTAAAATGTGTTAATCTCGGATGTAATGTTCTTGTAACCTTCTTGCTCTTCCATTGAGGCTTGCCATCGCGAACTTAAAGCTCATGATAAAACTTTGTGATAGACATCGAAGTAAGAACTGAAAAAGGATCTCCAGAAAAAAAAATTATGTGACATTTAATAAAACAATGGATGACATCAAAAGGAAAACAAAATCATTTCTTGAAAGCACACAAACATGTGGCCTCTTTCCTCAACAAGAATCAGTCATCCAGAGTTAAATGTAATGGCTCCAGACAGAACATCAGTGATTATTATGGCCATTAAATTCAGATGAACTAACTGTCTACATCTCCAAAATTTGTTTCCTAAGCATTTATGCGGACCTCTATTTTTAGCCAATGGAGGTTGAGAATGGTGATTGCACTCAGCCAATCTTTTCCTGTGCTATAGAAGGAATAAAGTTGACATGAATATGGAATGAACCAATCCTCGATTATTTCTCTCAATTCTCTTACCCCTCCATTTTTGCACGTTTCCAAACTATTACAAGACCATCAGAATCAGATGACGCCAACAGATTTTCCCCATGATTCCAAGCAACTCCAGTAACTGGAGAACCATGCCCCTAAAACAGTGAAATTAAATTGCAATTTTACCACCAATAAAATGAGGTGAAAAATACAATAAAAATAAATAAAATCGTCCTGAAAAGGTGGTTCTCTTCTGGAAACTTCTATCCCTGCCGGAGTCTGGAGAATGAGTTGGGATTGTCATGGCCCTTGGGCAATGGAGAGACTGCAGTGAATTTGAAATCCCAATAATTTCCTTAAATCACTAGACTGCAATTTAAGGTTTCAGCCACGATTTAACTGTAAACACACTGACAGTCCGGTCGACAGGGACAGCTAAACGAATTAAATTGTAAGTCAAGTAAAGATATGCGTGGACCGATATCTAGAGTTATTTGTGGAAATAATTTTTTTTTTTTGGGTAGATATTTAGATTACACAATCTTATTTACAACATTTTATAGGTGGAATGATCATTCTTTTTTACTTAAGTTTAATCTAGGTTTAGAGAAAAATAAACAGCGTATTCACAAAACAAAGCCGTGAGCCGTGAACTGTGTTGGATTCTTGAAGAGAATGACATCACCCATGTGCTGAACTGTGTTGGATTTGTATGCCAGAATATTTCAGAAAATATTTGATAGATAAGACATTGTGGTTGCAAGATTCTCCATGTGAAGATATAACGACTATACCGTATTAGCAGCCATCACCTTCCATTTGTCTCATCGCTTTCATCGATATAAAATTTATTTTCTTCATTATTATAATTTGAATTAAAGAAGAACAGCCAACCGTTTTCCACCGGTCGAGTGTGGAGAGCTACTCCACTTCACATTTTAGTGCAAGACTGCACGCAAAATTTCAGAGGTACATATCACTGAAAGTTATAATTCCATGTATACTAATGGCGGCATACATACACAGAACTGAATGAATGGTATGTGATCAGTCGCTTTCACAAATGAGAAAAATGAATTAAAACATATAAACAAAAATCATCACACCATCCTGGTTTATTTTTTTCGTTTCAGAAAACTATCTGGGCTTCATCTTCAGCGTCACCTTCTGGGATGCGAAGCATCAAGGTAAGTGGGCAAGGTGGGAGCAGGGATGGAATTTGATAGGTGGATTGTTTATTATGGAATGATTTATTCGTTAAATACAACTTATAAAATTTTATAAGATTATAAAATTATGAAATAAGTTGAAAATATATAAAAACCGTCCAATTTCACAAGTAAATCGGTATTAAAATTCCTACCCTGGATGAAAAAGTGTTTTCCCATTCTTACCAGGGTTATCCAGCTCAACTTAATTGGTTATTTCTTATCTCATGTGGCGAAGGTCAGAGCTCCGAAGATGCTTTTTAACCTGTAAAAGTTGCACGGGGTATCACAAATCCAAAAATGGATTTGACTGGCCAGCATTGTAGTGTCAAAAGAGGGTGCATGCTACTAAATATCAGGAACCTCGACGGCTACAATAGATAAGGAAGACTACGATGATTTCATAGGCACATGGGGTGGATTATGGTGTATCTACAGTTGAGCTGAGAGGCGGCTAGAGCAAGCTGCATTTTCTATCAGATTTTCGAGGTGCGAAGCATTGTTCATATAAGGAAGCACACAAGCTGCATATGGTCGCAAACCCCAGTGGTAGATTGCATCTAAAACTGCCTATACCCTATAATTTCGAATATAAATTGTCTAATTAGTTTAGAATAATGCGTTAGTAATTTCTCTCTGCAGAAAATGGACAGGGAATTGCGGGATCGTTCTAGCTTTATTGTAGGAATAATTGAAAACAGATCTAAAGAGGTCGAAATATTTCATTTATTTTATGACACTGAGGTTATTTATCATTAAGTAGTACATTCTAGCGGAATAATTTTCGGATTGACTATATTTTAACTATCTTCAGAAGATTTTGAAAGAACATTGAACAGGCATGGTTTTCGGTTTCGGTTTAGTTTCTCAATCTTCACGAGATTTTGGTCTGCTATATCTCATCATGGTCTGCTATATCTCATCATGATTTTGGCAGAAACGGTCCCGTTTCATACACAAAAAGATCCACCAAGAACAATCCAAAGTAATGGGTGGACCTTGGATGCTTTATTTTAATTCTAAAATGAGAATATCACCTTTATTTGCTCGTCAAGCCTCGCCATGATTGGCGTGGATCGCGGAAACATTACGCACTGCTTTTGAATTCGTGTCTTGCAGGCCCTTGCCAATATATTTTGATTTCAATGATAGATATTTGAGAATATAAGCGCGCAATGAGTTTTTTTTGTGGTATGGAGAAGCTCTCAGTCTACACACGACAGAATTTGGGGCCAATTGAGATAAATTATTTTCATATTCTACTACAATCAGATGTGTTTGCAGATCAGAAAGAATATCTACAAACTTTTCGGTATAGTTAAAAACAATGAAGGAAGAATGGAAAAGCTCTAAGTCGCGTTTTACAGAATAATTGTTGGGTGTTCTTTTCCCGTTATTTGTTCTATAATGCGTGAGTTTGTTTTTTTTTTTATAATGAAATTTCAGAGTTTTCAAAATTTAGAACATCTATGATTGCTAGGAGTAGTGGACTCTTTGGGTATTCAGTTTGATCATGTTCTGAAATTCTGAATAACATTGTTTCAATTGCACGATGAAGGAGCACCCAGTTTCTGATGGATCCATCGCTGACAAATCCTTTTGCCCATTGAATCGGTCTTACCCAATTTTAGACCATAGCTTTGAAAGAAAAAGTCGTACAGAGCTTATAGGGCATAGAGGGCGGTATGAAGATTGGAATCCTCGATTGTAGCGCTGAACTCAACAGAGAATTTGGACTAGCTTCTTTTTGAGAACATTTTACTTCAGTTTGTTATTCAATATCTGGTACACGGAAACATTCTGAAGCGCTATTCGAACCTACAACACCGAGTATTGTAGTAGTTTTGAAGAGGCTTTATTTTAAAAGTACTTTCAAAAATGCCAGAAACTAGGCGAACTTTAATCGAATGATAACTGAACTTATTATATTTTAACCATCATTTGGACAAATTCGAAAAAAGATTATTAGACAGGCAGGGGCTTTGGCTTCGCTTTCTCAATTTCCACACGAAGTTGGTTCTACATTGATAAGAACCTTTTGATTTATTTTTCCATTCGGTGTCTGGCACAGGAAATGTTCTGTAGATCTATTCAAGATACCAAGTGCAAAGACCCGATTAAGTGTAAAGATCCGATTATGCTATATAATATATAATAATATATATTATATATATATATATATATATATATATTATAATATATCTTTATATTTTATTTATTTTTTATCATATAATAACTGTTCTTAGGCCCAGTGTGTGAGCCTACGCTCTGATACCAAATGTAACGACCTAGATAAAACAGTGAAATGACCCAGCTAAACTATATATATACATTTTTTTTTTTTCTTTCCTTACACACAAGAATTACAACTAGCAAATAAACACATTGAGATTTCAATTCAATCAATACACACATCGCTAATGCCAATTTTAGGAACATAACACCACATTTATATACCTTTAATCTAAGGTCAAGTAGTAACGAAATACACATGTACTGTACACCGGAGAGGTGAGACTCTGCTTGCTTTGTTGTCGCTAGTATTTCCTTGTTGCCGGTCACTTCTGCGAGTGTATGATGACGCACTTGATCCGAAAACGAGACCCACCGGTTAACCTCCCAGCCTACTCCTTGGGTACTCTTCTTCCCCGCGGACCCCCGAGCTGCAATGGGGTTGTACAATGGCGGAAGAATCTAGCTGGCAGAGGAGAGCAACCTTAGCTCAAGAGTCCCCTCTCTAAACAGAAATCCTCTACCTCACCAAACTCACTATAGCTTCGTAGTCACTTCTTTGACATCATATCATCCATCGAACAATAGGGTTCCCAAAAGGTCCCTTCTCTCATGGCTTGCCCCTTCTTTTATAGGAGTCCTCATAGGTGACACTTGGCATGTCATGCATAATTATAATATTTTTCTTTTAATTTAATACTTGATTATTCACCTACCCATGTGTCATTCTCTCAGCAAGGGTCACCCAAAATTATTTACTTAACATTTTATTTAAAACTAATATTTTCCTCACCTCACAAGATTCCTATTTCTTCTCCTAGTTGTCTCTTTATTCCCCCCTTTTATTCTTTAAATTGTGTTTATTACCTGGAGTCAATTAATGAGTCAAGATTTTATCCCCAATCTACTTCCTAAATTAACTCAGCTTATCTCTAAGAGGGATATTCTTATGTTGGTTGATGCCACATGGAGCTTCTCTACATTTCTTTAAATTTAATTTATTTTTCTTAATTTAATTCACCTTCCTCTTTTCTTAATTAATTTTAATTGGTTTAGGATTAATCTTTATCCTTACAATATGTTTGTTTTCCCCTTTTATCTAATTAAACCACCTCATCTACCTAGCATTTTCCAACATGGGGAGGGTAGAATTTTTAAGGTACTCTATTTATTTTTTTCCTATGATCCTCCTTATTCCAAGTTTTATTTTTGATTTAATTTCCTTGGTTCCTAATCATCATTTTCCCTTGGTGTAACTCCCTAACTTTCATTCCTTGCTTATATTGATTTATTATCATTTATTTTTAATGATTCCAAGGGTGCCAAGTTTGGTTGTGCCCTTCAAGAACTTCCCTAGAAGTTCCAAGGGTGCCACACCTAATAGTTTCATTGTGATGCCAAGGGTGCCAAGTTGGTCGTGCCCTTCAAGAATTTCCCCTGAAATTCCAAGGGTGCCACACCTAACAGTTTAATCGTGATTCCAAGGGTGCCAAGTTGGTCGTGACCTTCAAGAATTTCCCCTGAAATTCCAAGGGTACCACACCACTTTCCCTTCAAGCATCCAGTGACTACGAGGGGAAAATATCGTGCAACGTCATAGACCACTATCATCTCTTATGTTGCCTGCTATAGTGAGACTAATGGTGTCGGGGATCAAGGAATCCGCCTTGATGCGTGCCCCCCCAGTAAACGCCTCATGAGCGACCCAACTTTGGGACCTGCCCTCATGGCATCGTGATCTTCAAGGCGAAGGTGTTTCAACCCTTCCAGCCCAAGTCACGGCAGGAGTGCTAGTGGGTGATATCAGGGACACTGTCCCACCCCTCCCATGTAGTTCCATCCACTTGTACAAACCCATCACCCATATGTGAGTCATTCGGCCAAGCAACTCATCTATGCCTACAACCATTAACATATCATCAGAATATAGATAACCATATATAGCGGGTTTCAAAATCGATTAGAATTTCAAAGATAAAATAATATAAATTTTCATCAAACCAGGTGTCGTCAACTCGTCATGTGCGAGTGCCTCTGGTGGTTTTCCTGCCATACTCAATAATAATCAGTAACCCGGTTTTTCAGTGTTAGTCATTATCATAATAGCATTAATTACCATCACCTGGTCATTCACATCATCGTTCATTATGAGCCAGAACTAATGTAAGTAGCTAACATAGGGGATACCTCCATCATGGCTAGCACCATCATGACCTTAATGGAACCATACATATAGATCAAGGCTATCATCATTATAACATCAATGGAAACATGTCTATCCTTTACTACTATCACCATCATGATATCAATAGAGAATACACATAACCATTAATTATATCGTAATCATAATATTAATAGAGAACATACATAACCATCACATTCGATGATAATAGAGTCACATTTCTGGATCCTCAGCCTGAGTTACTCATAGACTAAAGTATGCAAGATAATGTCATATTAGAGTCAGGAAACTAGGGTGGGCACTACATTGACAACCTCTGTCTGGCCATCAATTTGAGGATGGAAGGTTGTGGACTTAGTGAGTTTGGTGTCCAAGATCGACCAGAGACTGCACCAAAATGTACTAAGGAACCTACTATCCTGATCTGAGATGATAGACTGTGGGATCCCAAAGTGTACCCACACTCGTTCAAAGAAGAGTTTAGCAGTGGCTTCTACTGTGATATTCTTCTTACAGGCCGCCATAATGGCTATCTTCAAGAACCTGTCGATGACCACAAAAAGATAGTCTTTTCCATGCTTAGTGGAAGGAAGCCCTGACATGTAATCCATGGAGATGGATTCCCAAGGTCGACTAGGGGTAGGGAGTGGGGTATAGAGGGCTTGCTTCTTGATGGTCAGTTTGGCAATGGCATAGGCTGTGCATGATCTGATGTACTTCCCGACATCCTGTCAAAGATTTGGCCAATAGAAATACTTTTGCAGTACTGCCACCGTTTTCTCGACCCTGAAATGCCCAGCGGCCCGACTATAGTGTGCTTCCCAAATCATCTTGGCACGCTTGCTTGAAGGAACACAAAGGTGACCTAGGTGGCATAACAGGGCATC